>QVNW01001243.1:0-64077 GCA_014825475.1 Pseudomyrmex flavicornis | reverse complement strand
CACACACACACACACACACACACACGGGACATACGTCAAACGGCTACTTACATGCGAGTATATTCAAATATCTGTTCTTGGCTTTATTCTCAGCGAACTGGGAGTTCTCCACGGTGTAGTCGCCGGTTTCGGCCTGTATGAGCTCGTACTCCTTGCTGAAACCGATGTCTCCGTCGGCGTGAAGGCTCGCGACGTGTTGCACGAATTGCTGAACGGCCACGGCGGTTCTCTCGCCGTCCTGCTCGCTGTTCTCCCATTCCTGTAGGGTAGGAACGTTCCTCGGCGGATAATCCAGGTAGTAATAGGCGGTGTGGAAGCATTTCCTGAACAGCGGTCTGCGACGGACATAAACGCAAAGCTAGACATTTCCTTTCTCGAGGCATTTCCGCTCGTACGAACAAGGTTTTAAGAATTTATATGGACATAAAGATAATTTAATATATAATGTATATATAATACATATATATAATGTTTTTTAAATGATATAAATGGGCGTTTTTTTTTCACACGTGGCGCAAAAGTTGCCCAAACGTCCGCGGTAAGAAATTTATCGACGAAAAAACACGCACGGAGATAGAAATGATCAAATATTGACACATTGAAATAAATATCGATACGACACACTCTCTTAAAAAGGTGTTCACGCGTAGTTTTCTTGGATCTCGAGCGATCAGAGACTTACGAGTTGCGGAAAAATTTCTTCATTTCGACGGCATAATCTTGACGACAATATCCATGACAAAAGCGAAACGACGGTGAATCAAAAGTACACACGCGATATACAACAGGCGACCAAGACGGACAACCGTGTTGTCCGTGACCCAGAAAACGAGAGCTTGTCATTCACGGCCGGTCCTCCGCCGTGCATCGCTCGTGTTGTTTCGCGCCGCTCTTGAACCGTCACTCGAGACGTACTAACGCGCGCGAGGAGCGAGAAACCTTCGCGAATCCGTGATTTGCGTCGCAAGACTCGCTCGCTCTATCGTTTTCAATGCGCGGTGGCGTCACGTTACCCACACGTAGCTCCCGCTACGCTCCGAACCACGTCGCGCGGGCGGCCGGTGACGTTACTCCGGTGACTGCGAGATCGCTCGTGAGCTCGCTCGCTCTTGTCGCTTTGCGCGTTATCTCGCTTGATAACGCGAGGACATAAGAGCCAGAGAGATTATATTAGAGTTACGCGCGCGCACACACATCGTCACGTTTCTCTCACACACCGAACGTTAAATCCCGTCCCGATAAATTCGACAATGTCGAATTCGCGAGACGAAACTTTCGAGTTTAATTTTAGTAATGTTTTTTGTAATAATTTAACACAAACATTTTTGCGATATTAATTTGTGTGTAATATTAATTTATTGATGAATTAGTTTATTGATCGGAAAACCGTTGTGAGAGTCACGATGCATGAAATTGATAAAACAAGCAGTAAACAATTTAATAAATTAAAAAAAAAAAACTACAGAGAAACACTTTTTTCAAAAAGAAATTAAAAAAACTTTATACTGAGAGGAGACGAAAAAAACAAGTTGCAGAAAGAAATCAGACGGAGAAGCTTGAATGGGAAAACCGGTACGCGCGCGTACGAAGGTTCACGTGATTGCACCGTTCGTTGCAAACTTTCTAATTGCTCGCGTCGCGTACTCCAAATGCTATTCGCGATCCGGGCGTGTTCGAACCGATTGTTCGGGCTCTGCTATTTCCAACAAAAATAACAGCGCCGGATCGGTGCAGCGGAAGTGAAACGTCGGCGAAAAAAAAAAAAAAAAAAAAACGAAGTCGTTGCCGCGAGAGAAAACAGATTTCTCGTTGTCATTTTTCAGTTCTCAAACTTGAGTTCGCTTTATTTCATTTCGAACGAGACAATGTCGTAATTAATTTACTTAATCGTCGGAAGAGATCGTTTCAATGTTCAAGATTATTATTCTGTATATTAGTTACGTAAGAAAGAGAGGACATTACTCGCAAAGCGTATCTCCGCGAGATCTCGCGAGATAAAAGATATGACATATCGGGAACTTGCGCGACAAGCGGCGTGATATAATTAAAAAAATAAAATAAAATAAAATAAAAGAACAAAACCAAATCAAAGATTTATGAGACGCGACAAGTCTCCACGTGTCGAGCAGAAATGTCCGCGCATGATAATCGGCTTGGTATACACGTAAAGTCCTTCTCCTCCGCGAATCGCGCGCGCGATAACGTGCCGTGCATGAAGCCGAGACTTACTTCCATAACACGAAGGTCGTGATCGTCAGCATCACGGCGAAGCAGGCGCAGACCACTCCCGCGATCACGGCGGGACTGAGATCTTTATTGCTGCGACGCATCAAGGGCGGTATCTTGTCGCAATCGCGGGTGACCAACACGGTCGCCGGCACGGAGTTCTCGCCTTGAATAATCAAGTGGCTGTCTATTCTGCTTCTGGTAGCACCTCGCACCATCACCTCGTACACCGTGTTCATCGTAAGGTTGGGTATGATCGTCTGTGGGGAAACACAAAAATTTGCTAGAAATTTCTTTGTCTCTTCGATCGCTGTGTGCGATTTAATTAATTAATTTAAAAAATAAAAGCGAAGAAGAAAATGTAACAAAGACGAATAACAACGGTGATATTTCCGACACGTACCCCGCACTCGAGATGATTTTTCTCGGGAGCGACTTCGATCTCCTCGTAATGTTTCCCGTTGTCTTTGCGGTAATTGATGTAGTAATAATCGATCGAGCCCCAGAAGGTGGCCGGCGCGGCCCAGTGAACGTACACGGACTCGTGCGATTGGCAAGTCAAATTCAAGATCTGAGGTGCGCTCGGTCCTGTTATGTCGGTCCTGCGTATAATCTGATCGGAAGGCTCGCCCTCGTTCTTCCGCGTGTAAGCCTTCACCCAGATCTTGTACTCGGTGTAGGGATCTGCAACACCAGTGCTTACACATGTCGCTGTGTTTACGAACAATAAACGTTCTCACATAATTCCATTTGTATTTTTTAACAAAATTAATGAAAAAAATTTTGCGCTGAGACCGAATTTTGAGTTCGGCTCGAATTGTTACGTCTCTTGCAAAAAAATCTCGTTGTTTCTTTCGGGTGCGACAAATTTATTTCCGCGCACATAAAACGCGCAAGAGGTTTACGAGTTAACTAAGCTTTGTTTGCTTAAAATGTAAATGAGCGAGAAAAAAAAAGAATTATTACACGCGCGTGTTCAGCGATAAGAGACCTCTTCGAGGCGTTCCTCTCTTATCGACAAGTTTAAGTGCGCCGACCTATCTCTCTAGAGGACCGTCTGCTTGGTAACGCGACACCACTCGTCAACCGAAAAACTTATAAAATGTTAATCTCTCATTATCGTTCAAACGTACTTTCTTCGCTCGCGTGGTATGTGTTGTACGAATCAACAAACAGGATTTTCATGCGATAAATTCACGAAAAATTGTCCCGCAAATTGGCGGGACAATTTTCATCCCGGGAACGATGATCTTATCCGACTCTCGGTTTATTGTTATGTAAAACGATATGGTTTGTTATACTCACTCAGATCTCGCAGAACAAAGTCGATAGGGGAGTAGTCCGAGTCCCCGGATTTGTCGGGTATGTGCATTTTAACGTCCGTGTAGTTGGAATGCATGTAGTAAACGCGATAACCGGCGATGACACCGTTCGCGTTCACCGGTTCCGACCACGAGAGTTCGATGGTTGTGCCCGTGATTCCACGGGAGGTGAGATTCTCCGGTTTCGTCGGAGCTGAAAAGAGAAAAATGCGCGTTTTTTTTGTTTTTTGTCATATCACACAACGACGGTGACGGTGTTCACCTTTCGCGCGCGTATTCTTCGCGCACGTGCAACAATATGTCTCGCACCGATACATCCCCTGCTCGATACAACAAAGTATTTTTTAACAACGCGCGAGAACGAAACTTTTTCGAAATTTTTTTGTATCTCTCGCGTTTCTTCGTTACGTAACAATTGATAATACCCGTCAGCAAGGTCGCACAGATACGCTAGTTAAATACAAATATGTGTGGAAAAAAGTGTGTTTTCTGTCTGACAATTTCACAAAATTCCAAGAAGACCGGGAAGGAAAGTTGCTCGATTGATGAAACGTTGCTCCGATTAATAAGTGATTAACGAATTGAAAAAAATTAAATAGGAAAATTTTTTAAAAATTTGACGTATGTTTAATTTTTCTCCGATCAGTGGCTCTCTTCCCGGCTCTCTTTTTGAAATTGTTTTTCGGCGAAGAGAGAGAATGTTACTTTTCCGATCAGATACGAGAGATATCGAATCCTCTTCAATCGCCACGGCGGTGAAGAAGAGAACACGCGCGACTCTCATCCTTTTGAAACGTATGGGACACGGCGCGCGCGATACCTTTTTATCCCGCGAGTTTGTGCCCGCGACTGCATTCGTTTTGTCTATCGAACACAGCATGGATATCGATACACACAATTCGCATTTCCATTTGTCTAAAGCACGATCGTCGTCGTTTCGTTTTCTCTCGTCGGAAAGATCGAATTTATCGAATATTCATAACATCTGGCGCGCATTACGTCGCGCGCGCGTGTGTGTGTGTGTGCGTGCGCAAGTACCACAAAACATACAAATTGATTTGCATTCTCTTTTATTCTCAGCCGCGTGAAATCGTTGACAGTAAAGTACTTGCTTTTTTAGAAACGGCGCTCGTCGAGCGAAACGACGCAGT
The DNA here is from genome assembly GCA_014825475.1 of Pseudomyrmex flavicornis. Classification (NCBI taxonomy): domain Eukaryota; kingdom Metazoa; phylum Arthropoda; class Insecta; order Hymenoptera; family Formicidae; genus Pseudomyrmex; species Pseudomyrmex flavicornis. The sequence continues at coordinate 59,378 of QVNW01001243.1, read as the reverse complement.
AGAGGAAATCCTGTTGAATACACGTCGAACGAAACGCAACAAAAACCGCAGTAAAAAAAAAAAAAAAACACCTCCGGCGAAAACCGCGAAATTACACGCTATTATCGTCGATAAAGAGCTAATGGGGAAATGTCATGAGAGAGAGAGAGAGAGAGAGAAAGAGAGATGAAGTGACCGTAAACTTATTACATTTTTTCCGGCGATTATCGCAGGGAAAAACGTAGCGGAAAGATCTCTCCGCGAAAACATCGATCGGTGATTTACGGCTTATTTGGCGACCTTTGGAGTTATCGTGACGTACTCCGTTTCAGAATATATGCTTATCGAATTCGCGTTAGATTAACGATGTGTAATAAAACGCTCCCGAGGCGTCTCGTGAAAAAAACAAAGAACAAGAGGAAGAAGGAAAATGAGGTTACACCTCGAAGACGAGAGCCGCTTCACGGAGAACCGCATACGGCCGGATGATGTCATATCGTCGAGTCTTGTGCGCTCGCGCGCGCACAACGGCGACCGCCGCCGCTCGTATTACCAGCGGGGCGTGAAAAATGAACGCGATTGCGCGCGGGTCCGCGTGTAACGGCGCAAGGTCGCGATCTTGCAATTCCCGCTCCGCAATAATAACAAGCGCTGCCGCACGCGGCAAGCGGAAAGCGAAACTGCGCCTTTTAATCGCGCGCTCGTCTCTTCCGAGCGAAAAGAAGAAAAGCGCTTTCTTCGCGAGAGATTTTCACGCGATGGAAAAATAATCACTTTTCATCTTTCTCTCGCGGATGGGAAACGGGTTTTTCGCGGGAGAACCGAGAGGCGAGAAAGTGCCTTTATTAGGACAGGCTCGCCGGTGTGTGAGAGCAACACGCGCCGGTTGCACTCGCGCGGAGTGAAAGGAACAAGTCGATAAGAAGCGAAGTACCTGCTTCGCGAGTTCGAGGATACGCCGCCGCTCGCATACCGATTACACACATCCGAGAGAACTCGCCGCGAGACTTTCCCGACTTCTCCGGGCCGCCGAGATAGGTCTTCGATTAAATAATCAATAAATCGTGTCGAACGACTTGAAATATCAGGAAATGCTCGAAGTAATCTCTTAACACGTTTTATCGCAACTCGCCGGAATCGTTTCAGCGAAACAGCTTTTGCGTTTCGTTAAATTTCTCCGCACGAAAAATTTTAAATCTATACAAGATACGGGTTTTTATTTATTCAATTATTTACGCGACCAGAATTTTTTTTCGCGATTTCCTCGTCCGAGGATTAGGCCGATCGACCTTGGTCCCGGCGGAATCATCAAAATAGAATGTCCGCGCGCGCGCGGATTCCTCGTCAAGACAATGCCGGTTTCTTGGAAACAATTCCGAGGATGAATGTGACGCGACACACGAGCGTATTTCCATAATTTTATCCTCACGACGACACTTAAGGTCAGTAGGTAATCGTTGCCATGACGATACGCGTTGTGCGCGGCCGCAAGCGCAAAAAAAAAGAACTTCCTTCTCCAGATGCGCTCTTTTGTGAAGAGACCGGGAAATGCGCGTCGATCACGCGAGATGTAACGTATCGCGCGCTCTCGCGCGCGCGAAACAAAATCGTCGCGCTTTTTATCGTCACAATTGCGAACCGAACAAAAGGCGGACAATAAAAAAATGTTGCAAAATATCGTGTTTTCTCGCGGGGGCGCTCGCTTGCCAACAACATTACAGCAACGGGTTGCAAAACAAACGGCGGCAACACAACTATTCGCGTGTCACAATATACACATATGTGCGCGCGCGCACGTTGGTCTGGAAACGTTGCGCAACGAAACGATTGTTGGGTGCGCATTAGGTAGGTTGCGAGCGCGCGCAGATTCGAGAAGACAAAACGGACGCGCGCGCGTATCCTTCGAATAATCTCTCGGGATAGCGAAATCGTTGCGCGTATGTTGCGCGAAATCGAGACGGAAATAAGTTAAGATAGAATCGATTACACGAGTGGACAGTCTTACGCTCTCGCGCGCAGGTGATTACGAAGTGGTCGTGTCGAGTCAGTAACGCAATACTCGATTGAGCGCGTGGCATTTCCTAGTGAAACTCGCGCGCGCGTTTTTTTATTTTTAATTTATTTGTTTTTTAATGCCTCGTTGATTAATCGCGCTCAAGCGACGTTAGGCTAAGTGGCCGGCATTTTTCACATCACGGGACTTTGCGTACGTTTTTTCATATAACTGATGTAATTAAGAAATTTATTAATTGGGGAGAGATCGCGAACTTCAGCGATAAAACACCGACAGGACCGGGAACGCTTAATTAGTTAATTAATTAAACAGATGCTGCACAATTATTCAGAGAATATTATGTCTTAAGTTTTGTTACATTTTTATATATTGCTTATGTGCTCCTTTATTTTATTCGCTTTTATATTATATAATTATCGTTTTAACCGTTTTTTTTTAATGTAATAATCTGCATCTAAACCGGACGCAACATTATTGAATCACGTGCTGACGGCCCACGTTGTCTCAATTTTTTTGCTTTTATTGGCGTGGCGACAACAATACGAATTGCTTTCTTCGAACGATTATGTCAACGAATGTCGCGCCGGTCTAAAAAAACCGGGAGACCGTTTCTGCGCAAAAGACGTAGCCCGTCTCTGTCACGGGAGAGAGAGGAGAAGGTTTTTCCCATCCGCGAATTACCTAGATAAACATCGCTGTCGTTCTCCGTGGAGGACACGATGTAGGTCGTCCGTTCGAAGACCGTCGGCTCGTCGGTCGTCGTCGTTGTTATCGTCGTCGTCGTCGTTGTGATCGGGTCCGCGGCGACGAGGACTCTCAAGATCAGCGCCAGCAACGCCGCCAGTTGAGCGACACTGGACCACGACATCTTTCTTTTCGTTTTCTGTTTTTTTTTTCTTCCCCTTTCTGCTGCAGCTGCGTAGAACGGCCGCGTGCCTGCGTGCGTGCGTGTCTCTCTCTCTTCTTCGCTGTCCGCCCGCTATTTCACGAATTCGTCCATCCCGACCGGGAAAGATTTCTCGGACGCGATCTTCTTCCGCCTGCACAATTATCGGCACCACCGTTCTCGTCGTCGTCGTCGTCGTCGTTGTTGCGGTAACCCGAGCGAAGCGCGTAACGATGCATTATTCACCAGTCGGGTCCATTGTCATGACATTATGCGCGCGAAAGTTCCTCGGGGAGGTTATCGGCGCGAACGAATCGACCTTCTTTCTTTTTTTTTTTCTTTTTTTTTTTTTCGACGAGATATTATCGCACGTGTCGCGACGAATGTCGATTATGGCACTGTGTTTGTAAACGGCTACTCTCTCGCCTTCTGTTCGGAAAACAAACCGGAAGTGAGGCTCCGTCGCGCGAACTCCTCTCTTCGCGAAGAGAAATTCGAGAGAACGAAGTCTCGCGAGCGACGAATCCTCCTTCTCGATACTTTTCTCTAATAATCGTTCCAAATAAAAAAAAAAAAATTTGTTTCGTCGATGTTGTCGTCGCGCATCCGCAGACGCCACGTTCTCGAATATTCGTCCATCGATCGAGCGATCGTGCGAGGGAAGAACGGCTGATTATATTCGGTCCCCTTGAAACATTAGCGGTTGTGAAGTGACTTCCCTCCCCCCCCTACTTCTCCCTGTATTTTTAGTGGATGAATATTAGGGGAATAACATCGCGTCGTCGTAAACAACGACGGAGCGCGATGCGCTCAATATGTCGACAAGTCGCGAGCTTTGTCGTTCGATATATATCTACAATTATATCATCACGAGAATGTAACAATGCGAGCGTACACGTACAAAAAAAATGAAAAACGCATCTATTATTTCAAATAAAATTAAAATTACACGCAGTCACGTCGCTAAAAGTCGGAATCTTTTGCGAAATTGAAGTTTCCATGTTTCTTTAAACTTTAAATTAAAAAAAAAAAAAAAAACTATGCTGCCAAGTTTTACACTTTAATCTCTACAGCAGCTAAAAAAAGTTTTGCTGAATATAAGGTACATTTTTCCGGAGTACAAAGAGTACGTCTATAATTAAAATTACATCGGAAGTTCCGTTCTCGCTTCTATGGAAATTGATTCTCGCCGCCTCCGTTCTCAATCTTTATTCTCTCTCTCTGTCTCGTAAGTAAATACGGACAGAGAGCTTTCAATCTAAAGGGAGGAAAGAAGGGAAACACACAACCGATCTTTAATTTTTAAATTCTCAAACGTTCATCTCGAAGTTCGCGCACGTACTTTCTCACGGAAGCTTCCTTTCAATTTCCGATCCGGCACGAGAGATCGAACTTTCGAGGCGAGTGAATTTTCCCTGATGCACAGTGCGAACAATTAAACGTCACTCGCAAGAGAGGAGGAGGAGAGAAATCGAGTTAGCTCGAACGTCGGGTTGAAACCGAATAAAGAAGCAAATTACAGGACCGATCCAATAACAATGGCGTTTCCTTGACAATAGCGAGAGAGACGCCTCTCTCTTTCTGTGACAGAGAAAGAAAGGGGGAAGAGAGAGAGAAAGGATCCAGTTTCATATTCCATTTATCGTCTAATTGGCACCGCGGAATAGATAAATAACTTCGAGGAGCGTCGATGCGCGTATAATGCGAACGGAGTAACGCGTCGCGCGCGCGTTATTTCGCGCTAATGTAAATTTTCTTTTTCTTATTCAATGCGAGAATCTCCGCCACACGTGCGCGCGGTTTAAAATCAAATCCGTAATTGGTTCATAAAGGGATAAATGACGTTTCGTTTGAGATTCGTTTTGCGCGTTTACGAATCACAAAGAGCCGGCGCGATTTGCACATTCAACATCGCGCGTGCCGCGCACACAAAAGATAATTAAAAACACATTTTGTTCTCGTTTGCGTTCGAAATTATCGGGAAATTGAAATTATTCCGCGAAATGATTTAAAACCGGCGTTCGTTGAGAGCCTGCGTGTACGCAATATATATATGTTATATATATATTACAGATCGGTGTATTTAAATAACTGAAAATTTCGGTCTTTTTATCTCTCTTTTATATGCGAGAACGAACGCGATGCGCAAACCGGACGAGGCTAATCCGCAATTTCCCACGTCAATCTCGCGCGTTCGCCCGAGTTTTTATTTCCCCGCGCGCGGAATCCCGCGCGTATATAATAAATGATCCAAACACAGAGAAAGAGAGAGAGAAAGAGAGAGTGGCGCGCGGGACCGCGCCCTATTTTACGATCTCTCAATTCGTCCGAATGATATGAAACTAACGGATGTCTCGCAACGTACACATTATTGTTGAGAATGAAAATTGCTCTTGCTCGAAAAGCTTGCGTGTGTAACGAGAAATAAACGACTAAATTAAAAAAAAAAAAAAAAGAAACAACCGAAGCTACGAAAACATTTTTAGTCGCTTTATGCTAGAAGAGGAGTGAAGAAACGCGAAGACGAGACAAATACTTGAAAAGCGCGATCTTCGCGCGTCCGGTAACAGAGAAAGAGAGAGAGAGAGAGATAGAGAGAGAGAGAGACGCGTGTTGCGGCGCGGATCTCGCAAGGGCCATTCACGGGAAACGTCAAGTGTCGCTTGTGGAAATTGGAACGTTCCGTCGAGAGTCGACGATTCGAAACGGCGGCGCGGAACGGATTGACCTCGATCGTGCGATTTTGCTGCGAGAGGAGCAGCGGAGCGTGCGTTGCCACTGAGCGAGCGACCGACCGATCGACCGACCCCACGAACGATCCGTCGTCGTCGCTCTGCCTCCCCGCGCTCTCACCCTCCCGTCGTCGCGCTCGTTTCCACGCGGCGGATGCACCGAGTTTCACCCGATCGAACTCCCGCGACGACGAATCCTTCAACGTCGTCGTCGTCGTCGTCGTGCGTTGTTGTCGCGTTGCGAATCGCTCTCGCTCGTTTATTCTCGCGGAGTCGAATCGCGGCGGAAGTTGAGGAGACGCAGTGATTTTTTTTTTTTTTTTTTTTTTTTTTGTATTCAACGACGCTCTCTCGACGCGCGAAATCAATGCGTCACCGCGATTTATCAATGTTTCCTGCTGATCAAAGTGAATTCACAGCGTTGTTGCTCTCTGCGTGTATTGTATTTTATTTTTTCTCCGTCGAATGTGAAAACGGAAATGCGAAGACTGTTTTAGGACCGAGTTCCTTTTAATTGCAAATTGATAAGAATCGTATCTCGAATACAAATGGATGTACAAATAAATATTATTAAGCAACGAGAAGAGACTGCGCGTCAACCGAGCACAGGGCGGAATTGTCTCATCGAAATTGATTAGTCAATTCTTGATAATCGAAATCACTCGCGAGAACGTGCTCGCGATGACGATTCGCGTTAGGTCGACGCACTGCGAAGCTCGCTCGGGTGAGGCGAAAGAGGAGGAGGAGGACAGACAAGGGAGGAGGCTTAACAAATGTTACTTTTTTTTTCTCGCGAGGAGAATACGAGTCTCGGTCTTTGTTTTTGCGCGTTTCTCCGCGAAGAATATCACAATTGTCTCTTCTTTCCTTTTCTCTTCCCGGCGGCCGTTCATTCACTCGCGATATGACGCGGTATCGAGCGGCCGAATCTCCGCGATTTCCCGCGAGGACGGGGGCTTATCAGCGGCAGCACACCGTGCTTCTTATATATGTACACTTCATACACTCGAAAACACGAAGCGAATGAAATCGCACAAGAATCGGGAGGACAACAAAAAGAAAGAGTATCCGAAAACCGGAAGTAGCGACGCTCAGCGCTGTCGACCCGGACCGATATTAAAGGACATTCCGGATGCGCCGCCACTTTAGCTTCATTTCGGCACCGCTTGACGTGCACATCTCGCTCGCGCTCGCGTCATATCGACCCCTCGACCTCGTCGTTTCTACCCACTGCTCCGAAATGCGATTCGGGAAGCTCCGAGAGCAGCCAGCGCGCGGCCAGCGAGTTTTTGTTAGTCAGCGCGATCCGAACAAAGGATCACACCCAGACAGGGCAGATTTTCGTCCGGGACGACAACGACGTCCTTGCGATCGCAATTTCTCGAACTAGGCGTTACCAGTCGACCCGGACGAGGCGTCGTTGGAATCGACGGTCCGCCGCCATCTCGGTGAACCTTTTCTCTCTCTCTCTCTCTCTCTCTCTCTCTCTCTCTCTTTCTCTCTCACTCGCTCGCTCTCTCCCTCTGTCTCTTCCTCCCGTTCTCTCACTCCTTTCTCTCTCCTTCACTCCCGCGAGATGATCGTCTAGGACAAGTACCGCGATCTCTCGCGATTTCTCTCTCCTCGCACGACCGATTCCGCGAGCTCGCGACGCAACTGACCGCAAATCGGGATGACCACTTCTCGCCGGGAACAACCACTTCTCTCGCTCGCACGCGAATCCGCGACGATTATTCCGCGCGCCGCCAAACAGGACACTCACACCCGCGAAACGCCGCCGCGCGCTGTCACTGCACTCGTGTACGCGTGAGCGCGACGCGTGCATGCGGACGACTATACACGCGCACTCGCACTGCACCGCTCGCCGCTTCGTTCACTCACTCGCACGCTTGCCCCAAGTACACACACACACACACACACACACACACACACATACATACATATACATACATGAGCACTTACTTGCTCACACACTATTGCACGCACTATTCGGAAGACTCACACAAGCGACGTTAAGCGTTTGCGCGCGCGCGTGGTTTTACATCGCGGCTCGTGCTCGCTCCGAACCGCCTCGTGCACATTGTCGTCGTGTATATATCCGGGCACTGACATTCATGCGCGTTTGCACGTAACTACACACACACGCGCGCGCGCACGACTCGCCGCAGCGTGCGCGAGAGAAGCACAACACGCTCACTCACGTGCACACTCTTCCTCGGAGTTCGTTCTTCTTGCGCGTGTGCGCGCACGTCGTTTGTGTGTGCGCGTCGTCGACTTCACGTGCGACCGGGATCGAACCAAGACACACGTGCGCGCAAAACACCACCACCACGCACGCTGTATATACGGCACAATGACGTTCGTATGTTTCGTTCCGTGCGCGTCTTCCCGGATGATGACGACGACGACGGCGACGAGAAGAGAACCGGCTGGAGAACACACGCGATATGCCGCTGCTCCGTCGCGAGCGGACACACACTTCTCTCTCTCGCTTCGGCTGCCGCGTGCTGTCTGAAAAATCGGGGAAAATCGATCGTCGACCAGGCGCGGCGCCGACCGAAACGCTCTGGCAGCTGCTCCCGCTTTCTCTCTCTGTCTTCCTCTCTCTTTCTCTTTCTCTTTCTCTCTCTCTCTCTGCGTCTCTCTTTCGCTCTCTTTCCCTCCTCGTCGCTCCTGAAGTCTACGATAGTCGGGCTTCCTTTGTCGCACGGTCGCCGGCTGTCACGGTCCCCTCTTCTTCCCGTTTCTCTCCCGCTCCGCGTCTCTCTCTCTCTCCGGCCCGACCGGGATCTTCTCCTTCTCTCCTGGCTCTTTGAATCAGCTGTCCCCTCTTTCTCTTCATCTTGCGACTTCCCTACTTCTCTCTCTTCCTCTCTAGCTTTCTGTGTAATGAGCTTATAAACTGAAGTCCTTCTCTCTATCGTAGAATTATTTTATATATACACGCACACAAAGAGAATGAGACTCTCTTAAAGGAATTTATAGAACAAATTCCCGAGCGATGCTAATCGTCCATTGAATGTTACGGAATATTTCAGCGCTCGGAAAATTCACAAGCACGGGTATTCATAATGAATGCGGGTATCAAGAATTCCTCGCGGCGTGAGAGAATACGACGAGGCTTCCCCTCTTTTCAGAAGGAAACAACTCCGGGCACTTACAATGAGCGCACTATCGTAGAAAGTCGACGATGGATGAGCGGGACCAATCTAATGACGCGATGACTCAAAACGCGATGAACGCGGTGTGTGAATCATTAGCGCGGTTTAGAGAGACGCATTACATTTTAATGCGATATATTCTTCAGATGCGCGACGCAGATGAATTTTAATATTTCTCGAAAAAAAAAAATAAATAAATAAACATTAATTAACTGTTTAAAATATCAATTCTCGTTCCTGCACATGTTATAATAATCGTATTGCAGACACTATCGCGCATACAATTTTGCAATAATTATAATATACGTAAGGTAAAATTACGCGCGCGATATTGTAATTTTATTTGCGCGTGTAATACGTGCAATTGCAAAATTATTTTAATAAATACTTCATTTTTCAACCAAATCGCTCGACGTAATTCGATTTGAATTATACGACGACGACGTGTAATAATAATAATAATAATAATAATACAAGTATCGATGAAATATATTCTTGCCGAAGAGAGAATGCAAATCGTTTTTATGATTTGACATAAAATATTATTACGCGCGCGCACATACAAAGAGAGAGAGTGCGGATAATATATTTGCTCTCATATATCAACGCTAGATTTCTTTCCTCGCGGCAGCAGCTAAAGGCCAACCCGTTCACCACGCTTTATCACGAACGATATGATACCGCGCGTTCTGTTTTACCGTATTTGGGTACAAGCGCTCTTTATCTGCCAGCTGCACGCACTCTCGAGATCGTTTATAGTTATCCCATTTTTTTGCAATATGTGATTCCACTTTGCGCTCGCAATTTTGTTGCTCGTCTCGCGCGAAATAAAAAAAAAAAAAAGAAAAAAGATTATATAATTCTCGGAGTTTTCTCTTTGTTCCACTTACCGCCTTCATCGGTCATCACCGTTACCGTCGAAGCCGGCCCGTGACCTTCCGGGTTGAACACTTGGAGAGACACGAGGTACTGGGTGAAGGTATCCAAGTTGTGAATACTATGATTCTGCGAACAAAGATGTGAAAAGAAATTAGTTTTAGTTTTTTTTTTTTTCAGTGTTTCTTAAATCAACACGACGCCATATTACTGGCGGCGATAAAAATGTCAATGCTACTCACGTCGACGGCAGGATCGCGAATATAAATGTTCTTCATTTCTTCATCCGCTTTCTCGCGTCGTCGATATCCTATGCGGTATCCGAGGAACTCGCCGTGTATGGTGTCGCGACTCGGCGGTTTCCATGCCAGATAAATAGACGTCGCCGAGATGTTATGAGCCGCCGTGATGGTCGGTTTTCCTTCCGGTACTGCAAAAAAAAAAAAAAAAACAATTGCGCGTCGCATTAAATGTGTGACAAATTCCTGCGTGGGAGAAAAACGACAGTCTTAAAAAAAAAACAAACAATTCGGTAACCGTCCTCCCCGCACGCACATGTATGTCGTATATTTGTTTTTATAGATATGTAATTTTTTTTACGTAAGTCCCGTTAAAAAAGTACTTAATTTCCTCGAGAAATTTCTCCGGGAAATTGCCGGTCTCTTTATATCCAGCTCTTCGAGAGAAAAATTGTGTACAGATACACTGTAGAGATCCATCAGTTTGCGCTGAGATAAACGTGATTCTAAAGAGCAACACGCGTTTCTGTGTGTGAGTGTGTATAAAATTTATGTATACTGTAAAAATAATATTTAAAGTTGCTGTACACAAAAAACGCGGGACGAGGTTCGAGAATCGATAGTTGTGATTCCAAATCAACGAGTTAAATACCCTCGCGTTTGCCTATGCGCGAACAAGGTGAAAAACACAGAGAAAAATTAAAACGTAATATTTAACCAACAATCGAGCGGATATAAATTTGCAAACTGACGGAATCTCCTCCTGAAAATTTTCAAGTTTCTGTATGCGCGCGAACACAACGCACAATATAAAATTTCAGCGAATACGCACACACACATACATCGGATGCGTATTGACACCGCCGAGCGAATGTATATTTTTTTCTCCTTCTCCCGCGTTTTTTCGCTCGCTCGATACATATTTTCGTCGAAATCACATACAATCTACGTTAACAATATTTCTTTATACATACGCGATCGTTTACCATCGCGCACGCATCGTTTATTGATCCCTCGTGGGAGATTGTTTTCAAAGGTGTATTTTAATTCGCGTTAGCGCGCGCCCGCTATAAACCGCATCTAAATCCCGTGATGTATCGATATATCGCGCGACAAGTAATATTTTTGCGCGTCGTTACGAGAAGGGGGGAGACAAAACAAAAAAAAAAAATATTTATGGCGACGAAACAATCGGATATATGTGGAAAAATTTCCCGCGCGCGGAAAAAATTCCCAACGTATTTTAACGTCGCTCTGAGCAACAAAAAACCAACTGCGCTCGCGCTGCTTTTTTGCATCATTACGGAAAAACAAAATATTAATCGGCGAGACGAGAAAGTGTGTTCCTCCCTCCTTCTCTTTTCTCTTTTTGGATGCATGAAAAATACATCTCGTTACCGTTCAGGAATTTTCGCCAGGAGAGATTAAACACCGTTTCCTTTACGTGTGACACATTTCACACATCCGAGGTGGCCCCAAGCCGGGGCCATTCAATCTCCACGATGCTGCCGCCACGACGGTAGGAAAGGATGGCCCTCCCACGGTTAAAAATGGTCGCGTAATAATTTTAAAACCGTCGTAATTTGTTTGGTCGAGTTGCCTTATCGCGCGCAAAAGGGAGCCCACGGACGCGCACGAGAGAGAGTTGAAGCTCGTTGTTATCCCGCGCTCGCCGAGCGACGGCCGTTCGAAATAATTAGCATCCGCGCGTCACTTCTAAAACACCGCGCGCTGTCGCGCGAACGCGATATCGCGTCGACACGCCTCTGGCTCTGACTCCTCTCACTCTCTCGCAATGAGAAATTGTCGCAGAAATAATACCGAGACATTTAATACCGCGGCGTTTCGCGCGCCGCACAGTTAACCCGGGACTGTCCCATCCGTCGTGGTAATGCCACTGGAAAACGTTAATTGTATGATCGCGCGCGCGCGCGTTAATTGCGCGAAGATGATCGTGGGTATCGCGATGGAAAACGTCACGGTGAAAAAGTGACGATGGGAGAGTTTTCGCCCGCTCCGCTCTTCGCGTAGTCAAATAATTACTAATTATTCAATTAAATGACGTTGAAATTTATTCACGTCGGTCGACATTTCGTTCGAACACGAAAGAGAAATGTGAATAAATGACTTATGATTCGAAGAAAAATAATTCCGTGATAATAAAAAAAAAAAAAAAAATCATTGGTTTTATGATCAATTTTTCGTAATTGTTAAGATGTGCAAGAGATGTGGTATTAATTGGCGAGATACACAGAAAATAAAATTATGTAAATGTCGCGTGTGGAGCGTCGTGAATTTTATTAATCTCTCGCGTGTAGTGATAAGCCCCGGCGAGAATATCGGATATTAATGGAAATAAGTGAAAAAAAAAAAAAAAACAAATACAAAAAAATAACAGCGATAATTCCTTTCAGATGTGAGTGTCTCTCTCCTCTCTCTCTCTCTCTCTCTCTCTCTGTCTCTTACCTTCGCCGAGCACAGCGATATAAATGCGGGTTGCACTTTTTACCGGCGCTAAATCTGCGTTAACTTATTATTACGCCCGTCGGCGTGTTTATGACGATAGCGCCTCGGGTTTTATGCTTCCGTGATATATTATCGAAGTACCAATTTTGCCGTAAGCGCTGGAAACGCTTAATCGTGACAAACCGACCGCGTAAACGTCGCTATAATATTGTTCTCTCGAAAGCCGGGCGTGTATCGCGCTATGAAAGCGCGCGCTGTGTAACGACGTAAGCGCATTATCTACACAGGTTTAGCATGTGGAATAAAATTAGCGTTTTAAAATTGCCGCCCGGGACTCTCTCTCTCTCGGAGTCGATGATTCGTGTGTGCCGTCGTAATTGATTTCTAATAATTATTATTATTTTTTTTTTATATAATACGATTTTTTTTTTTTAGTTTAATATACGGTCCCAATGTAATCAGGAAGTATATTTGAAATATCCATTAGTAGCCAACCGCGAATGTAAATTCCTACTTGAGCGGTTGTTTAAATTTGCAGATATAAAGCAAATATTAAAACTTTCCAAGAATTTAAATAAGGCCTCCGAGAGAGAGAGAGAGAGAGAGAGAAAGAGAGTTGCCGCAGATATCGGTGCGAAATAATAAACGAGGAAATTTTTATTACGCAAATTCAGCGCGGCCAGTTTTAAAATTTTAATATTTCGCTCGCCATCCCCGGCGTCACATCGGGGTGTGTGTATTTAATCTTTTTACCCTTTACCGAAATTTTGACACTTCGCCTAAGTAAGCACCGAGAATGTGTTATCACGCGCGTCAAAAATCCAAAAATCGGCGACTGACGATTTGACGTCCCCGGAGAGGGAAAGGAGAAGGGGAGAACGATTCACCGTTTAACCCGAACGGGACAAAGTATTGTCCCGTTTACGTAATATCAAGGGCGAAAAATAAATTATTTCGGTCACTGTGCGCAATAGAGATTCCACGGGTGCCATCGCTACGTCGAAACGTGACTCGCGGAGAGGCGCCTTTATTGCATCCGCTGCCGCCGCCGCTGCCGAGTCCCTCTTCTCCACTACTTTATCAACCCCGTCGGAATCGAAAATAGTTCACACAGCAGGCAGACGCTACCGGGTCTTTCTCGATTCTCGAGACGACTCTCGCGAATGAACTTACCCTGACAACCACCCCCGACCCCCATCGGATGTTGCGGCGGCAACAATGCGAGTCGCTTTTCACTCCTTTCCCTCCTCCCTCTTCCCCATTCCTCTTTCCCTCTTCCGCTCGAACCCTCGTTCTTTCATTCGGATTTTACCCGAAAGGGGAAGTGCCTGCGCGGCACTCAATTTATTCCGCGTGGAAATTAACCGTACCGAGTGCGTGATGCATATTTAACGGACGGAGGAGGGGGAGGGGGAGGAGAAGCAAATTCCTCGTCTGAACTAATCGACAATTAAGCCTCAAAGTCCTTCATTTATCGTTGTTATTACAAGCGCTCGTTAATCTGGCCAACTTGCCCGATCCGCTGAATTAACAGTGTGGTCACTGAGTATAATCTTCATGTGCAGACGCAATCGATATTTAGTCGTTTGATACAAACACGTTTCTCAAATATAATACTTACGTATTTTTGACAGTTTCACAAAAATTCGAAAATTAATCGCCACGTTAATTGAATCGCGTGAACTTCGAGATAATTAATTTCTAACCGTGACCGAAATCAGATTCGCAATTGAAGCAATCGTGTTCTTAATTACAGTCGCGGCAGATTATCGCACGATTTCCTTTAAGGAGATGTGGCATTTTTCTTGATATGAACAAAAGACATACACATTTTATATTGAAAGAAAGAAAGAGAGCGAGACAAAAGAACCTGATGAACCGCGACCTTCCGACCGGGCTCCCGCAATTTTCGAACGTCCGACTTGTGCGAATGAACTTAGCCGGGACGACGCAGTGCCGACGGGTGTCCCGATGGCTAATTGGTAGCTTGGTCGGCGCTGTATATTTATGGCGAGCGGGAAGCGAACGAGGTCTGGAAATGGGCACGAGAGGATCTGGCGGCAGTGATAGTAGTAGTGGTGGTGGTGGTGGTGGTGGTCGGTGCACGTATTGGAGGCAACCGCGCGCGCAGATAGAGAGAGAGAGAGAGAGAGCAAAGTGGTAGTAGAGAAGTTTCGTCCGTGCCCTATTGATCTGGAGAGGTAGTGCGCGGGAGGAGAGCGACGCTTTCATTTGAACCATCGTGAATTCCCGTGCCGTTTTGCGCTATCCGTTCCCGCTGTACCTCCGCGTCCGGCCTACCGCACCGATACCCACGAATTAGAATCACGAATTAGAATCCGGTGGCATAAACCAATGCGCGACGGTGGGAGAGTTCGGCGAGAGGTTCCGGGGTTGTGGCAGTGTGCCACCCGAGAGAGTTCGTCGTTCGTTCGTCGAAACGAGACCTCTGCGCGTCCCCTCGCTCCGACGAACCGAACGTATTCCGTCGGTGGTCGTCCGCGCCGCGCCGCTTGCGAAACGCGCGCGCAACGTGACCTGTGTCTACGCGGTCCTGTCAATATTGACGCATTACTCGCCACTCGTACGATCACCCCGATGTCGATGTGGGCATATCGACTGCCGCATTCCGTTCGTACGCCTGCAAACTGAAACGAATCGCGCCACCGCACCGATACCACCCTATCCCCCGACCCCATCGTTGCTGGGCGGGTATCGTTTTTCGACGAGCGGCGGCGACGGCGGCAGCGGCGTCGACAGCGAGCGCGCGCATTCTGTTAGAATCTAAACCGCGCGCACGTAATTAAAAATAGATAGTCGCTACGGGATTTAAGCTCAAAAAATAAAGCGCCAAAATGCGCCATCAGAGAACCGAAATTTATTTTAAAAAAATTATGAAAACGGAAACAAAAGGAAACAAATTTGGTACCGGCGTGCGAGATAAATAATTTTCTTCGATATTTGTTTGTGAAATCTCTCATTCCAACTCTCCGACTACAAACGACTACCAACGTGGTTAATTAAAGAGCCACAATCCCCTCCCGTACGGATTAAAAATAATTCCAAGTTCGCTGTTTCGGAGGATCAAGTGACAGCAAGAAACGCAGCACTCTTACTTACGTCTCACTCTTACCGTCACTCTCTTACGTTCAAACACATTGCAGAGAAACGCTCGTTTCTTTTCTTCCTGCATCGCTTCGAGTACATACGCGATTCTCTCTCTCTTCCTCTGTCTCTCGTCGAATGCACATCGGCGACTGCGTTTCATCCACTCACACGCGGCCAGTTTCCAACTGGCAATAAGCGCACGGCATCGCAACGAATGTATCGTTTTTCGATCGCCGCGCGCATCTCGTGAAAATGGCCTTTTTTTTTTAAATACGCATAAAAGTTCCGTACTGTATCGAGTTACTTAAATACTGCGCGCGAAAAAATGCACGTGTGTCCCCAGCGAGGAGGAGGCCGAGGAAGAGAGGATGAGAGGAGAAAAAAAAGCTCAACAATATTATATTTCTCAATATATATTCATCAGACGCGCGAGCGACAATCACTCGCCCCATCAATGACACTCGCGCGAGTGTCGAATCACCGCGACGAATCATCGTGAGAAAACGCCCGCGTGTCGCGCGCGTGAGGTCACGTAAAATAAAACAAAAAAAAAAAAAATTATCTCCTGAAACGTTAATTCAAAACGTACGAACTGATCGAATTGCGCCGCGGCAAAAACGCGGTTGACGTGTGTGCGAAGCGTGTGTGATCGCGCGAATCTCTCGACATTACCGTCAAATTTTTTTCTCTTGCCTCCGCGCTCGCCGCGGTGACGTTAGTGTTTGAACTAATTATTGACATGGACGTATTTCCGCGCGACACGAGAAAGAGAGAAAGAAGGTAAATCCAATCGGTTCGACTATGCGGGCGCGTATCTCGATAACCGAATAATTATTCCCGTCCCGCGAGATGCGCAAACAGCTGCCGTCGTCGTCGGCGAGGCTGCGTGTGCGGTTAATAGCTTCGGTACACAGTTCCGCGCTCGCGAAATATAACCGCGACGAGGGTTTTGCGCGCAAAACCTTCTCCTCCCTCCTCGTGATATCGCGGCCCAATTTTTTCGACGCAGAACATCTCGCGAAAATGGGATCGGAGAATGCGGAACGCGGGAAACGAATCCGGTCGATCCGCTGCGAGAAATGTATGATATATAAATGCGATGCGGCTATCCGGCGAAAATGTATAAGTACACACACACACACAGATGAGAGCAAGAGTTAGATGATTAGTAAATGTGCGTGTACACTCGATAGTGTAAATAATATTAATGGAGATAATTGTGACACAAAGATAAACACGTCACCGGAATGTTTTGTGTAATAGATTCAATATTCGAAATATTCAACGCTCCCGAAAATTTAATTTCCACAACTTAATTAACGGATTATTAATGCAATTTTATTTAATTTAGTTAATAATGTAGTCTGTTATACACTCCCTGCTCTTTCTCTCTATGATATATTAATTAATAATGTAAATAAATTATTAATGCGCGTACATGTGCGCACGTAGCGAAATTCGAACGACTCCCTTGCCCGAAACATTTAACTTAAGAATAAAAATGCTTTTTAAATGATACACATTGCGCGAATAATTTCTGTCAATCAACGTGCCGACAAAAGTCGAGAATTCAAAAAAAAAAAGCAAGCAAAACCTTTTAACGTTTTTTTTTGTAATAGATATATCACAAAGAAGCGCGTTGAATATCCATTAAATATGTAACATATGTCACACAATTTTCTACAATCGATTCTGCAGTATATTTGACAGATGCTTGACGAGCGATCGATGCGAACCGAAGGGCGCGAGCATGTCAAAAAAAATAAAAAAAATAAAAAAAATAAAAAAAAAATAAAATAAAATAAAATAAAAAAACCACGCAATGGTTCCCTCGTCACAAATTTCGAAAAAGTTTTACTTATTCATCCGTCTCGTTCACTCGCACAATAAAAATGAACCCGGCGTTCCGGTTTTGCGACACGAGTTACATTCCATTATCCGTCTAATTCCCGCTGGGCCGCGAATCGGAACTCTCTCGCGACGCGCGTACGTGGTAATTGGGCTCTGCGATCAGGATGGCGCGCGCGCGCGAGCAGAAATCCAGGTCGAAAGGAACGGATTCTGCTGGAGAGACGAGAGAGAAAGAGAGAGAGAGAGAGAGATGATCCCTCGGTTTGCAAACTTCGTCGCCCGTGACACGTATGTATGACATGCACACAGAGGAATTGCTAGTCGTACCTCGCAACGCCGAGAATTTGCCAGGGCTCGCCTTTAGCCCGCGCGCGAAGAAGACGCTCGACTTTTATTTCTCGCAACGTGACGCGAGAGAGAACGAGCGACGACGAGATGGGAAATGTCGTCTCGTCCGACGACGAGAGAGGAAGGGAAAAAGGCGCGGACGAGATGAAGAACGTCAGAGAGAAGAGAGGTCGGAGACGAGAAGAGGGCAAATTAGGAGACAAAAGAAAGAGAATAGGCTCGACTCGAGTCCCGCACTCCCGGCTGTCGACTGCAATTAGCGCCTCTTTAGTTAGCCGCCCCCTGGACGGTCCTTCCCGTCTCTCCGGATGCCAACAACTGGCCGGCGCGCTCTCTTAAGTCTCTTTCTCTCTTTCTCTTTCTCGTCCCTTCTTTCCTTGGTGCAATTCTTCCCGAAACTCGGACTTTCTCCTCTTTTTTTTTTCGACCGAGTCTCGTCACTTTCCCTCTCTCGCCCATCTCCCGCTCGAAACGCTCTTTGTGTTCCTCTACCTGAACCGGCGGCACCTTAACGACCGGAGAGTGTCAAGCATTTCATTTAGCGCGACGCTTCTCGGCGTTATCGCGGTCGACGAACTTCGTTTTGATAGCCCGCGGGAGATGTAATTTGGACGATTGAATCGGCCCGAAACGCAGACGCGCGAGCGGGAGGATAGCCCGAGGCCGATATTGGCCCTCAACCGGGCAACTTTACTGTTACGACGCTTCCGCGGGGAGAGAAGAGAGAGAAGGGGCGTTTCGTATTGGCGACAGCTTCATTTCGGAGGCGAACTCCGTGTAATAACAGCATAATCGCTTGTCTCCTCGATATTGTCTACGAAAACTCTCTGTTCCGAGCGAATTGGACGCAGAAGAAGGGAGAGGAGAGCCGAGGAGGGAGCGTTCATTCGCACCGCAGCCGAAACTCGCGCGCGCGAGTTTTATTTATTCATTAGGTAATTGTGACGCGAATCACTCTCGATCGCGCCGCATTTTCTGCCGCCAATTTACTACGGATTTTACACAGTTAAAATCCATCAGGCGCCTAATAATTTTTGTAACACGTGCAATAAATTCGCGTATCAAGTTTTCATACAATACGAATTATCTTGTGCAAACATTTGGCGCAGCGCGCGTGTCTATTGACGAATATGAATCGCGGAAATTGCGGACAAAATTGTTTTGTGGCGAGCAATGTAATAATAGATAATTAATTATTATACAACGCGTGTATGCATTATAGATTTTACTTGTAAAATAAATAACGCGTGTTTACGCGTGTGTACACGTGTATAACGTTCGTGCGCATCTGCCACGTTAATTTCGTTTCCTCTTTTCAATTTCTAACAGAAGAACACACGCGTTTCGATCGTCGCTCTGAATATCGAATGGACGAAATGAATTGAATCGCGGATAGTTTTACTTACTTTCGCGAAGAGTCACCATGTAGTAAGACGCCTGGCTGGGCTTGCTGCGTCCAAGAGCGTTTATCGCCGCCACTCGGAAGCTGTACACCGTGAAGGGCCTCAGGTTCTCGACGGTGTAGAACGTGTCGTTGGTCGGCGTGATGATTTCCTTCGTCGCGTTCCACGGCCCGTCCTCGTCGATGCTGGAAACAAAGACGTGTTTTTTTTTTTTTTTATCGAAACAGTTCGGCAGATCTTCGCCCTCTTTTCGCGCGCTTACGTTATTGATTGACGACAGACCCTTTGCATAGGAGGCACTACTTTAAAGACAGGGATCGTGCGATCTCAATTACAATACGCGCGACTTCGAATACAATACGATAAGTTGATTTTTCAGCGACGTTCTTCTCTTTCTTTTCTAACGTGACTTACGTACGAGAAACGTCTGTTGAGAAGACGACACGGATTCGCCTCCAATATGACAGGCACCGCGTGCCCGTCTTTCGCGGAAGTTACGTTAAAACTTCCTTAAACTGCGTTAAGAAAATATTTTGAGAGTTAACGTCGCGGCTGGAACGTTCTACATACATACGAGAAGAGAAACTTCCACGAAAGATATTCAAATTTGTAATCTAACCGCGTTTGCAAACGCGCAATTAATTCGCGTAACCTGTACTTCCGCGTGAGACAAAAAAAAAAAAAAAAAAAAAAAAAAGAATTTTATTTAATAAAACAAATAAAATTTCTTCTTCGCGCAAGGAAACGCGAATGAAAACAAAATTCGATCATAACGCAGTTTGGACTATTTTTAAGATGACTTTCAGAATCCACCCCACAAAAGTCGCTTCGAATTTTTTCATCACGTCGCGTGAAAGAAACATGAGAAGTTAAACGATCGAGAGATCAAATTTCTCTCTCTGCTATTTTGACGTTTTTCGCGTTACGTTTCTCGAGCGAATATTACGGGAGCGAGCTCTTAGATATAAAATAGCTCATCATTTTGCTTTGTAATTTACTTATCCTGACGTGACAGTATTGTTTTGCAATATATATGTGAAGACTTAACTCAACTGTTCCACTTTTATATGTAAAATGCGATTTAATTTCCGATTTTAATATAATTACAGTCTAAGTGCCTCGATCCTTTTTGTATTACTGGATCCAACTCACAAAACTCACACACTTCCCTGCCAGAAAAAAAAAATTATACATTTCTATTCTTAAATAATCCAAAATTGTAAGTGCATAGACGTACACGTAGATAAACACGTGGATAAACAAGTCGATTTTCACAATACGGAACCAACGACGATCGTCTTACATTTTCACATCTTTCGCACAGAACAAACAAACGGCGTTACAAGGCGATGATAATAATCCTTTGCAATTAGCGACGAGCGCTTACTTTAGCACGTTAACGAGCTCTCGCGGGATCATCATTCGCGATCAGCGTGTCTCTCGATATTCACAATCGATTTCGTAGCTTCACGTCGGATATCGCGATGTTCGTCGCTAATTGTAAGATCCATTATATTATCTAATACGCGCGCGTGTCTCGGCAACGTTCGACGAGAACGTCTCGAGTGCCATTCGGAGCGTCGAGGAGCAGCGTCGAGAGGAATATCGAGAGATCATCGCGATGGATTGATTTGAAACTACGATCTCGCTCGTGCATACACACGCACACGTGAGTTTCAGTGGTAACGATCAGCCATGTGTCAGCCGTACGGCGAAGAGTTCTTCGAGTTTTCTCGAAGGGACGATGCAACCGTCCCGACGCGTCGACGTCGAAGTATCGAATGCATGTCGCGTTAAAAAGCAAATTCACGCGGCAATCGATTGGCACGAAAATGTGTACGTAACACTTGGATTACTTTCCGAAATTGTCCGTTCCGCGGCGAGGAAGATTTGTTCAGTGCACCTTAATTTTTCGAATATTCATCGACTTGAGCAAATATGCTTTCAGTTCAATTAAAATAAAAGTAAGTTATACTTGAACAAAAGCAACATTTCAACTCGATAAATCATTCATCTTCAATTAAAGCAAAAAAAATCTCACTTAAAGTTGAAAACCGTAATTTTCAACTGACTTCGTAGTTCTGTTTAATGCACGAGGAAAAATTTGTGCTGAAATAGCCAGAAGAAGATTAGTTGACTGTATAGTTCAGCAAAAAATTCGAAGCTAAGCTTATTAAATTTGTTGCTTTGTCAA
The DNA here is from genome assembly GCA_014825475.1 of Pseudomyrmex flavicornis. NCBI lineage: Eukaryota > Metazoa > Arthropoda > Insecta > Hymenoptera > Formicidae > Pseudomyrmex > Pseudomyrmex flavicornis. The sequence goes on along the minus strand of QVNW01001243.1, from coordinate 38,121 downwards.
CAAAACTTTTGTTAGCGAAACAAAAATTTCAGTAGACTTAGCTGTTTTTCTTGCTGGCTATGTAATAGCAAAACTTATTTTTCCGTGTATTTACTTTGCTTCTCTTTACGTTTTCAATTCTCTGCGATATAAATAATCTTTTTTTCTCTCTCTGTATTACTTACGTGATATGTGTGTGTGTGTGTGCGATATAATTATCCGTGAAATTGTCAAAACAGAATTGGCGCGCCCCGAACGACGGTCAATTTGCAAAGTTACTCTCGATGTATCCCGGTGGAACATGAAATTACTACTGTGCAGCTTCTACTACGCGAAATGTGTGCCGAGCGGTGTAATTTTCGGAGACTAATTAGCGGTCGAAGACGCGGCTGGGGAGGGACTGGGCGAACGGGAAAGGGGAGGGATTTTATCGTCTTCGAATTGCATATCTGCATTTTGCAGTAATTAATATAGATTATTAATCGTTGCGCGATCTGTTACAGGAAAGTTTCCGCGCAGCTGCGGTTCGAATAATTGCTACAGTTTGCATTCGCGCGCGTCAGGTCGATTCGTTCAGCCGGTGTGTATTGTGCGTACACATTCGCGTAATACACACACAAACACAAACACACAAATAGGACACACAGATGTAATGTATTTGTCACGTGCAGCGAATTGCGGTTATCTCGTAATGCTTTTTCAAGTATTTTATTTGCTTCCTTATTTTTCATCAGCATAAATCTCCCAACGCAGCGATTAAGTATATTTATTTGGTGGTTTATCCGCGAAATGTGCGTGCGTCTCTCTTGCACGTTACACCGTACACTGTACGCAGTAATTTTTAATCAATCAATGAAATTGGAAACTGTAATTCTCCTCTCGGAAAAAAAATGAGCAAACGTTGCGCAATTGCGTTCTTTCTGTGAACTTTGCTGTTTCGAAGCTTTTAAAAATCGTTATTTGTCCGCGACGACGAAAGACACGTTCGACATTTTAAATAGTGACGGGAATCGTGACATTTTGACGTATTTTAAAATTCACTGGAAAAATTTATAATGTAAGCCGACGCTGCGAATTATAAATGCAAAGAATGAAGAATAACGTTACACAACACATCACGTACACGTACACGTTTCCCATCATGCTCGCGCGCTCCCACGTGTGTGTGTGCGATATCGGTAGGTACGTTCACCTCCTGCCGGCGTTACGCTATGTTCAACATCTCTCTCTATAGTACGCAACCAATTTACCGCCGACAAACCCCTATCGCCAATTTGCCACTGCGAGATAAGGGAATGATCCAGCAATTAAATACAAAAATGACCTGTCGCAATCACGCTTTTTATTTGCGCTATTTTTGCGCCCCGGACAGAGCGTCGCGGGGAGGATGAGGTGGAAACAGCAATCGACGACTTGTATCCAATTAGCGTGTCCGTGTCATTGGCGCTCTGCGGCAAATTCGTTTGAATTTTCGATACGGTACATACATTTTACACGTGAAAGCGCGGCAGTCTGCAGGCGCGCGTTGGTTTTTTCTTCTTTGCGCGGGGGGGGGGGCGAGTTAATAGGCACTGATTCGACGAAATACGCGCGCGTCGTGTATTTAACGAATCCCGAGAGACTTTCTCGCGTCATTCGTCTTCGCACACGTCTCCCGCGCCCCCCTCGCGTTTCATCAATTCTCTCAAAAGGCGCGCGCAAAAGAGAGAACTTTCTTTTTTCCTATTTCATCTTCAAAAAAGCCGCGCACTTAAAGTAAATACCGCGCGGGACTTAATTCGGCGACTTCCCTTCTCTTTCTCTCTCGCGGAGAGACGAATGTATGCGGCACATGAAATTTTTATTTCGCCGAGAGAAACAACTTCCTTATTAGGAGCTCGTCGGAGTAATTGATCGTTTCAGTTCTTCTACCTTGATTTTTCTGTATCGCGCGCGCGAGTAAAAAAAAAGAAAGAAAGAAAGAAAGAAAGAAACGCGCGCGCAAGCTACTACTTTCTTCGAAACGAATTTCAAGAAACTCGCGAGGCAATTAATTATTCGCTCGCCTCGCGAATGAAAAACAATTCCGCGACGCCGATTTTCTTTTGACCTTTTCACGATCAAGCAAGTGTATATATATATATATATATACTTTGCGCGATACGCAAATGAAGATAGACTTCGCGAAAGAGCAAGGCGAGTCCCCCAACGCGTCTCCAACTTTTCAATTTCGAAACTTCTCCCGGTTTCGTCTTCCAGAGACGAAGATATAAATTATTGCTGAAACAAACACGCGAATCCGTAAATACATATAAATTATCGACATCGTGGATGGATCATCACACTTCTCGTTAGCGGATTATTATTATTATTTTTTTTTTTTTTGTAAAACGTCTGTCACATTTCCGCGTGAATTATTTATTTATGACAGAAATACACGTGCGATTTGATTACGTTTGACTTTTGTTCAACTTTGAACTGTCACTCGAAAGCTGTGACACACACACTTGCATTATGAAACAAAACCGGCGAGTATTAAATACTTAGGTCTGGCGCTATTTAAAAATAGCGCCGGAATCGGAACGCGTTCTACAACAAAGATTTTTCCCGATTGTTATTTTCACGCGTCGCGTGAAACCTCATGCGCATCCCCCGACGGCGTATATTAATATCAAAAAGATGCGTTACAATAACACAGGACAGGATGGGAGTCCATTGTCGAACGGATATAAAAGAGGAGGAGGAGGAGGAAGAGGAGGAGGTGGATCGCGGGATGGAACAATGAAAAACTTTAGTTTTGGGAAACCTAAATTCATCTCCGACACGAGAAGAAAGAGCCTATCAAAACTTTCGGCCCGGGTCTTTCATAATTCCCGGTCTATTGTGTGCGTGCCAGTACAATCCCGATAAATCCCCAACGTTTTTCCCCGAATTCCCGATCGCAAACCGAGTCTGTGTGTGTGTGTGTGTGTGTGTGCGCGCGCGCGCGCACATTTTCGCATAGATTACGCGCGTTGGTGCGTTTTTCGGAATCTGTGCTGACCGGGATCGAGTAACAAATTTTTTGCAAATTCTCTCGAATTGATTACGTTACACTTGGCGGAGAGGAGAGATTTGGCTCACGTTCGGCAAATATTTAAGTTTGGGATTGCAAAAACAAAAAAAAACCAAAATAAAAAAAAACAAGAAAAAAGAAAATACATCGTCGTTCCTGCTCTCTCGGGTGATTCTCGCGCGTCTTTTCCTCCGCGCGCAATTTTTTTTCCGCGGAGAAACAAAAGGTTGGTGCGCGCGTTTTTTCGAGAAATTACTGTTTATTATCTTTTTGAGATTTATTGCATTGCCGGTCGCGCCGGATGAGTTGGAAACTTTGATAACAAAAGTTGATAATAAAGTTGCGAAAAAGTTCGGTGTATAAACAAAAGGAGAAGAAAAAAAATCGCGATCGCGAGAGAGAGAGAGAGAGAGAAACGACGAACTTTCTCGCGAGAGAAGCAACGCCCCGGAAAAATGGAGAAGCGTCTTACTCGCGCGCGCGCGTATATTACTCCGCGTATATAATAATAATTGATCTCTCGCATTCGACGTAATACGCTGAAAAAAGAAATTGATATATTGTCCCGATAAATCAATTCCCCTCTCCCTTCTCCCGATACATAATACACGGTTCTCCACCTGTCCGTCTGTCCGGAGATTGCCGGAAACGTTCTTCCGTGATCCACCTGTCGACGGAGAATATAGGGGGAACCGTCGCGCACTATTGAGGGAACGGAATGCCCCCTCGCGCGCTATTGTGTCGTACGTCACGTACTTTATAGATCCCGGATTGCACGACCGTCCTTTCTATGTCTCTCTCTCTCTCTCTCTCTTCCTTGCTCCTCGTAATAAAGCATGTTTCACATCGACAAAAATGTAAGACGAATGACACGCTCCGATTACAACACGTGGGCGCCGAAGGAATTGCGTAAAAATCTGCGACATCGCTTTTTTTTCCCGCGAGAATAAAAAGCGCGCGACCATTAATTGAAGTCGAAGCGCGGGATATAATACACGCGGGATAATATCGATCCCTTCGCACAAATGCCGCCCGCGCGCGATATTCTGGTAGATTTGACAACCAAATTATATTACGTGCTACGTGGCACGCGAATACTGTTCGATACGTTGCCAATTATAGCTACATTAGAGCAGCGGCAGCAGCAGCTTCTCGACGTTGTTCCGAGACCGCTTCGCGCGCACGTATCTCCCCCATCAACCGCAAACCACTTCTCGTATATCGGAGCAATAACAAGAGGTTTTAAAATACACGCGAAACAGAGGCTTTAGATTAAAAGCGCGCGTGGCTGTCGAAAACTGTTTGAACAAAACAATTGCGCGATTTTTATTTTCTCTGCGAAAAAACGTCGGCAATTAAGCTCTCTCTTGTAACGGCGCGATGCCGAAAGAAGAGAGAAAAATTACAATTACGCAAAAACACACTTTTGCGACGGATACCGCCGATTTGCAGACGGACGAGAGACCGGCTGCTTCTCCGCTCGAGAGAGAAAGAGAGAAGCAGCGCGGCGTGTTCCCGCGGCAATTCTTTTAAAAAAACGACGGTATCTCCGGGAAATAACGACTTGCTTTAATGACGCATTATCTTCGCGTCACGTCGCTTTTTTCTATCCTCGTCTCTTCCTTCTATCTGATTTGCGTTCGCGCGCGAGAGATTTGAAAAGCACTCGAATGCGATTGCGATGTGCGTGTGTGTGTGTTTTTGATGGCCGCAAAAGCTCCTCTTTCGCGAATAACACAAATAAAACGTTAACAAATCGGATTTTCGTTTCTCGCCAATTGTCGCAATTTTCGAATTTCGGCACAGAAACTCCATTCGTTAGCGCGAACAGCTCGAGCGACGCGTAATTTATCGCCGCCGCAGCGTCCGTTGACGAAATACGATCGGCTGGGATGAAATCGGGAGGGGGGGAAAAGGGACGTGGAGAGAGTGTGGAGAGATCGGCCTGATTTTCTTCGCTTACGTGTGTGTATATAGGTATTTCCGCGGGCGCGCGTATCCATGCGCGCATAAACGCAAAGCGCGTATGTACCTACACATGCACCGTCGCGTTACAACGCGGTATGCATGCGCACGCTTCCAGGAAGATGCGCGCGGAATAAATTGCATAAAACGTCGAGCTGAAACCGTGCATTCTTGTGATGAATAATTCCGGACTAATTCGGCGCGCGCCTCAATTAAATGCCACTTTCAACATCGACGAGAGAAAGAGAGAGAGAGAGAAAGAGTATCGTATGGTACTCTCCGCGCGCCGACGTGATGCGAGATTACGTAATTATTTAACGTCGTGAAAGTATAAAGCGAACGGAACGCCGGTGTTGTGCGTGCGTATATGCGTGTGTGTGCACTTCACGTTTGCCGGAATTAAACGGCGGACTTGTTGCGTGAAAAAAAATTCGGCGCGACGACTGTTTATTTTACCGGGTGCTATTTACTTTTTTTTATTTTATTTTTTATATTATTTTTTTTTACGAGTTTCTTTTATGCGCGCAGTTAAACGTTCGTCGTCGCGCGACGCGACTGCGAAAATGGTAACACCTCTTCCTCTTCCCGGCAATGTCACGGATTCACCAACCCGGGACACCTTCGCGGCTACTTGAGTGGTCACATTCACAGTCTTCCCCCTGCGGGAGGACGAAAGGGGGGGGAAAGGGAGAATGGGAACGCGCACAATGGTTTTATTGTTACCCGGCTAATCGTACAAAACTCGAACAATACACGAATACGACTGTGCCCGCGACGGTAATCGCGACACAGTTAACAACGGAGATTTGCGAGGTATCGCGGTGTATACACACCGCGGCCGCCCGATGTAAGTTGTGATTCCGCTTGCGACGTTGTTTGTGCTTACACGGAATGGTAAATTTACGCGAATTATCTGTGCGGGCCGCGTGTAACTGCGCCACCGAAATGTCAATAACAATCTCACGTACGTAGTCGCGCGCTTTACGTCGGCGAAATGTCGTTGCCGCGTGTGTCGTTTTGGAAAATCCGGAGCAGGAGGATTTCTTTTCGGCGAGGCTTTTATCGAAATTTCGCGCGTCGTACACGCTCGCAAACACGACGATTTCTCGTGCGCGCTGAATCGCGCGGTAATAGAGAGTGAATCAAGAACTAGAGAGTGAGACACTTAACGCGCGCTTTGTGTTTACTATCGCGCACGCTAAGCTTAACGTTTTATTTATTCAGGTCATTCCATCGTGTTACGCGAGAGCGAACGCGGATTTATTTACGGCTTTGTGCCGCAACGTCTCTCGCGTAGTGCGGAGTTGGCGCGTTGTCGACGCGCGGGGCTTCCTGCGTTTTATCGGCAACCGAACACGTCAAGCGAAGTCCCGTCGAAAATGACACGAGTCCGACCCCGATCAGGCTCAGATTAAAAATAATGTAAGCCCCGCGTATATATACGAGCGGATACGACGCGTCGCATAAATCAACGCGCGTTGCTCTATAGAACATAATACACGTGACGTGTGTGTGTGTGTGCGCGCGCGCGTATATACGTACATATTTTATTTTTGCAAACTCACCTTCGATTATGCACTTATCGATCTCGGTCGGTCGGTCGGTCGGTTGGCCGATCTCGTTTGACGACGAGATTATTGCCGCCGCGCGTTGTACGCGTTTCGATGAACGGCGAGAGAACGGCGAGAGAGAGCCGCGGGCGGATAAAATCGCGCCGACGTGATTGACGTATTTTATGGATAATAAATTTCACCATTTGCGACGTATTAACTAGACGTGAACTCTTGTAAGCTGCTGGGGAAGAGGAATTTATTTGCCTACGGCGATAAATCATTTCGGATCCAATGCGCGAGCGCGTGTATACGCGCGCGTAAACGCGCGCTCCGTTTCGATAACACAGAGAGAAAGAGAGGGAGAGACCATCGCGAATAAGGAAACTCCCGCGCAGTAAAATATTTCACTACGGTTGTTTCGTTTGGAAACGTGACAAATCAAGCGTTGAGCAACGCGGCAATAAAACACGGAATCGAAAGCTTCAAGCGGGCAAACAGAAAAACAAAACCAACAAACAAAACAAACAAACAAACAAAAAATACAGAGATGGGGGGAAAAGTGACGGATTTACGGATTCACAAATTTCTTGTAACAGATCGGCAACGAGCCGCTAACAGCTGTGCGTTCGACAGAATCGATCCCCGCTTTTAGTGCGCGAAGAGAAAATTTTTCAGACTTTAGGAGTGAATTGTCCACGAAAAACTGTGTGTGCGCGCTGCACGCGCGAATTTCTTCTTTCATGAATGGCTGGGGAGGAGGGAGGAGAGGGTGGAAAGACGAGAAAGGAAAGGGGAATGATTCAAAGTTTTACGGGCGGGTTCGTCGTCTACGAAGTGGCTCGTTCGCTTCGCGTGTGTCACGAGCGCAAAAGTGCATCCATAACGCGCGGAACAACGGCGCGGGGCGTGCGGAAAGAGATGAGAAAAGCGAAGGGATCTCAAGAGTTTTCCAACGACGCGCCATCGATTTCGCGCGTCTTCTCGCCCAACGTCGCCCGTCTTCTCGCGCGCGTTTCCTCGCAATAGATTATTTTTCGTTTCCGCGCGCGCAAAAGCGAGAACCACTCGCGTAAACAAACATTTTCCTTCGTACGCGGCGAGAATAAACGCTGCGCACGATAGTACAAAATGTTTTTGGTTAACTTTTAAAGGGAAAATTTTGGTGTATGTATAATTTTATCGGATTAGTCGGTACAAGTTCCCAACCTGGTAGGTGATCGATATTTCGACCACCCCCGTCCTCTAAAGGTTAAAAGGCAGTCGAAACGCGCGCGCGCAGGCTTGAGATGATTGAAATCGGCGTCCGACGTTTGTTTTTCCGCGAGCTTTTGTATTGAGGAAAAAACGGGATTCGCGTCCGTTCGGGGTGCGATCGACAATAGCGCGACGCAGAGATGCGCGCGTTCTCGATCGTTTTCCAGGAGGATGGGGGGTCGTTCCGCTACAGTGCTCCGGCGCGATGTTATCGCGCCTTAAATAGTTTCACCGTTCCCGGCGCGCTCGGACGCGCTCCAAGCCGACACTCGTGCACATTTTTCTTTCCAGTTCGTAATCTCACTCCACGATTATACGCGTAACTACTTCGACCATAGATTGTTCTGATCCCGCGTAAGTAAAAATGTTTTCGAAGTCGCGACACCGTGTTTTTCTTCAATTTGCTAAGTATCTCTCGTCGACTGATCTCCAGACGGGGGAAGCGTTTTCTTCCCCCGTTACTTTCCGATTAACTCGCCAGGAAAAAGGAGAGGAGAAGGGAAATTGGAGATACACCTGTTAACGTTATTTTCTCACTGTGTTCTCGAGAGCACACTCGTAGGTGCTTAATCCCCAAAAGTTGAGAATTTAATTCCGGCGGGCCAATTTCTTTTTCCGACGTCTCCTCTCTTTCGCGAGAGAGAAAAAACACACGAGCGAGAAAAGTCAAATTAACCGAATGCGCGCAAGAGTCAACTTCCCCGAAGCGAAAACGTGTATTAGACGACTGTACAAAGTCGTCGCAGCGAGCTTTTAATTGCAAGTTGTTCATCGCTCTAAACTGCCTCCCCGTCCGTCCTCCCTTCCCGCGTCTGCAGACGCGCAGATTGTAGTTTCAGCTCTCTCGGCGGGAGCCCGTGATTCTGCATTAAGCAGTCATTTGCGAAAGAAGAAAGGAACTCAAGAGAAATCCGACGAACGAGAACGCGCTCCCCTTCCTCCCCAACTTGATGAACCGGTCTCTTTCGCGCGATTATTACCGTAACTTCTTCTTTCTCTTTCCTCCTCGCCGGCGCAACGACGCGACGCGACGCGGCGCTTGTCGATGGCTGCGTGTCGCGTCGGAATCTCTCGCCGAGAGATTCAGGCGCTTGGCGATTACGCGCGGCTCGTTACACCGGGAGCTCCGCTGTTGGTGTGCGGAGGCGTAGCGCGCGCGTTATCCGCGCGTCGGTTGTTCGTTCTTGTTCGTCGGAAGCGCACACAATGCCGTCGTATCAAATCTGGCCTAGGCGGCCGTCCTGGCGTTCGTAACCCGGAGTTCAAACATATACACGCGGAAATTTCTCTCTCTCTCTCACACACACACATACATACACTCACTCGCAACTGACTGTGCGTTGGCGCTATCAGGACCTCCGTTTCGCAACTGCTCTAATAACGTATGGCCAAGAGGGAAACCAGGCCATCTCTGTTCCCTTGCCCCGCCGCCGCTGCTACTGCCCGCATTGCTTCTCTCGTTGTGTGTGAGAGATTGCACGTTCGTACTTGCGCACATATTAGCTGTGTCCACGACACGCGCACACGCGCACACATGTTCGCGTATTTCGACATAATTTATATGCTCAAACGTCGCGCGACGCGTTATCCCGGAAATTTGACAGACCGCCATTTCTATCGCACTCTTTTTCGCGATAACGGTGTTTATTAGATTAGCCGGGTGCGAGCGCGGAATTTTTTTTTTCGAGAGTTTTTTAAACAAAACAGGAGGCCAAGGGAACTTGCGCGGTTTAAATATGATTTTTCTATTAGCTCGACGATGCGTTTTTATTTATTTTATCCGCAATATATTTTTATCGTCTCGTCAGACTTGACAAGATAACGCAAGAATAATAATAATAATCATATCTATTTAGCGGAATAATTAAAATAGCAACAATAGAATTTTAATAGTTTAATTTTCATTTCTTTTATATGCCGCTCGATTAAATCTTAATCAATGAAATGGCGACGATATACGAGGGTGTCGTCACGCGTTGCCGCTCCTTTTGTCTGACTCTAGCGTCGGTCTTTCCCCTTACGCCGTTCGCGCTCTCTGAAAAACGCAGGGATATATCCCTTGTGTTTTTCACGCGCCATTCCACCGAAACGCGTCCGATTTGATACCGAATGCTCTCTCCGTGACCTGTCACGAGGAGCGCTCTCAAAGATGTATTAAGAGTACTTGAATGGCGTTAAACTTCTTTTCGAGAGAGGGGTTGAGATGATCCGCGACACGGTCAAAGCCACTCCGTCACGCTCTCATCGTGAGATATTCGAGGAGGAAATTGCCTCGCGACGGACGACAGGATTGAGATTCCGAAATCGTTCCCCCCATCCCGATCTCAACTTAAATTGCCGAGAGAGAGAGAGAGAGAAGCAAATTTATTAAAACAAATTTGCGCGGATTTGTAGAAAATTAATGTTTGCGCAACGATCAAATGCCCATTCTCCGGTTGATTTTTATCTCCGATAAACGCGCGCCACTCCGCGAACGCTTTCTCGTTTAAACGCCGTTGAAAATTTTCGAGAAACCGAACAATTCGTTACGTATCCGCAGCCATTTGTCTTCCCTCCCATTTGCGTGACTCGCGCGCTGACTCGTCGACTTTCCCATGCGCGTCACCTAGTTATTATTCAAGTCTCGCGGTTTATTACGCGTGTCACTGTATAACGGAGGAGAGAAGTTGGTTGGTGTATGCCGTTCGTTGCAACGACTGAATAAATTGAAACAAGACGGTTGCGAGCACAATACTCTCTTCCCCGTGCGAGAGAGAGAGAGAGAATGAGAGATCATTGAGACGCGAGATCGGCGTGTCGATCTTCGTTCGCGTTAAAAACAGAGAGTGTGCCGCCGCGTGCGTGGACGAGAATCGACGGTTCGACGTTAAAAGCGGAGACCGATTCTCAATTTCCAACGGCAGATGTGATATTCTAGTAAACGAGAATTGCGATCACAGAGATCCGCGCGTTACAAAAGAGAAAGAGAAAGAGAGAGAGAGAGAGAGAGAGAGATTCTCCGCTGTGGTAGCGGCGGCGACCGCGGTCCCAACCTCCGCGTGTGGGAGCGCAATAGGGATGGAGAGAAAGGAAAAGCAAAAGTCGAGAGGACAGTTGAGGGCAGAACGGAGGAGGAGGGGAAGGACAGGGAAAACGAATAAAAGTTTTTCGATCCCGAAAACTTTTTATGGCCGACACTTCTACTGTATTTTTTGTCGTGGCAGTAAACGAAGCTCGATTCTTAATAACGCCGGGGGATGTTCTATGATATTGTTATAGCGCCAAAAATATCATGGCGTCGAAAAGGTTTCGGACGAATGAAAAACCTCGCTCGGACGCGCACGAATCTCTCTCTCTTTTCCTCTCTTTTCGAACGTTATTGCCTCGCACTATCGTATCACACAATCGTAAATGCGCTAACACCCGCTCCCATTGTCGGTCCGTTTTCCCCATTGTTTTCCATTAAATTATAACTGCTCCGGATTACGCTCCCTCACCTCTTGCCGCGCGCGCGCGGATGGAAATTATATTTACGTCCGGAACGCGATGGAATAAATTAACTCTTAAACAGAACGATATCGCCGATGCGCTAATTGAATCCCTTTCTTCTTAACCGCGATCAACGAAACAACACGTCGAGAGATTTTTCAACGGATCTTCAGAGAGAGAGAGAAAGAGAGAGAGAGAGAACGAATTTAACGTTGTGTGCGAGAAAAGAGATATGTGAAAATATTTTGCTGTTTCGGATTTTTATTAATACGCGCAAAATTGTGTATCGCGCGCGAGTTTGAACTGCGCGACGCGCGAATATTGGAACAATATCGCCCGGTGGTGGTTTTTCCAAAGCACGGATAACCCGGAATTTCGTCGCAAGCGGTGACCACGTTTCCATACAGCACGGCGGGCCAATACGCGCGGCGTAGAAACACAACGCGCAAAATGCGTGTCACGTGCGCCGCGTCATTTTGACACCTACCCGGTTCGAATGAAAATCATTATCGACGTTTATCGACGAGGGAGAAAGAGAGAGAGATGCAAATTGGGTTAACGAAAAGTAAACGTCATGCGCCGCGCGCCACGCCGCAATACTCGCCGTTATTAAAACTTGTCACTGCGATCGTGACGCAGAAAAAAAAAATTAAATTTTTTTACATACATGCATTTTTGTCCGTCGACACTTTTTGATTCGAGATATATCACTCCAAGTCCGACATGGAGTTAAATGCAGCGAGTGCCGAGAGAGAGATAGAGAGACAGAGAGAGAGAGAGAGGGAGCGGACATTTCGAAAAGCACAGGTTTTAAAACAATTTGCAGCAGTCTTTTTAATACGTGTAATAATAATAATAATAATAATTTATAATGATAAAGAAATAAAATTTTATATTTGGAGATCGAATAAAAGAGTACGCGGGAATACTTGAAAAACTGAGAGAAATACAACAACGCGCTGTGTACTGCGCAAGAACGTTAATACACGAATTTCTCGATAAAAAAGTGTAAAACAAAATTGAGGAAGATTAATTTTTCCTGTTTGTTTTTTTTTTTTATTTCAAAAATATCGCAAAACTATTATGAGTTAAGTACAGTGTGTGACAAAATGTCGATAATAATCGACGTAGCGTTAAACAGTTAACGACTTTCTCTCCTTTCGCGTATTGGAATTACGTTCGAGTTATTGGGTAGAAGATTTTATCGATGAGAATTAATGCGCGAATTACCGTCGCGATTCCAACGTGTGTGCGCGCGCAAGGGAGGAGAACGTCGATTGTCGCGGAATTGGCTGAATTCGCGCTCGAGGAAAAAAAAAACAAAGAGGAAAAGCGCGTTTGGCATATCCCCGCGTATAATTAATCCGCGGCGAAGAAAAAACACAATACAATTGTCTTGCGACAAATGATTCGTTTCGAGCAACATTAAACGCGACGACGAAATTGAACATTATTCAGAGACGAAGGATATGGACTTTATTTTATTTCTATTAACGCACGCGAAGAGATAAGGAAGGGGGAAAAAAAATTATTGCGCATTGAAATCACACAATAATTAATTTAATCGATTAAATGCGATAATGAAAAATTCGTGAAGTTAATTACGCGATGCGTGCAGCTAATTTTTAGTTCGATAAAAATCAGATGCAGTCTTTTCCCTGACAATTTCAATTCCGGAATCGAAGTGCGCGCGATGATAAATGACTCTCGACGCGCTCGCGACCAGGAAAAGAAAATTTGCAAATTCGCACGTTCGCCGTGTCGTGATTTCGTGTTTCATGAACGATTCAGTAGCACGGGTGAAATATCGACCGAAGACTATTTCGATGCATTTCCCACGTCCGGCGCGCATCGACGGCGGCGGCGGTGGCGGTCCATAAGTCACCGTGGAACTAAATCGCGCCGGATGTCATCATTTATGTAAATAGGTTAGCCACGGGTTGTTAGATCCATAATACTCTTCGAGTGAAATCTCCATATGAATATTGCACATTAATGCGCACCTATACCGAGGAGTTGCCCGTTCATATGTTAATATCTTTACCGCGCTTATACAGCAGACACACACGGAAAGAGGAGGAGGAGAAGGACAGATGGCGTGCAAATTAACGTTTTGAAACGCGCGAAAACTCTTCTCCATTTATCGTCGTCGGCCGAGCGAGAACGATATTTCCGGCATTCGGCCGGTTCAAAATTGTCCGTAATTAGCATTTGCCCGTCGATATTGGCGGAGGCAAACTCGAAGAGGCACCACTTTCGCGTCCTGTTCGACGTGATTCCGCCAAAATTGATTTACGACAATGCCTCGTCGACCGCGCGCAGCGGGTCGAACTCGCGAGAAGCGCGGACCAATTCGCGTTTCCGGACTTCGAGAGTCCGTAATTGAATCCCCACCGGGGGTTACTCTCCTCGTACGATCGTCATTCGTTCCTCTTTTCCACCGTGTCTCTCTCTGAGTTTTCGACGAGCGACGCTCGTCTGGCGGTTGATTAATTAACGCGCTTTAACGAACGATAATAAAATGTCGTTTAATTCGAGAAACGATATATTTTTTTGTCGGTGAGAAATTTATGGATTTTTTGTTCGGAAAACTCGGAACGCGAGAAAAAGAGAGGAAAGAGTAATAAACCACGAACGCGATGCCGCGTAAATACAACATAAGTCAATTAAATTTGTACTTATATATATATATATATATATATATATGTGTGTGTGTGTGTGTGTGTACATATACGCGCGCGGAAATGTTGCAGAAAGTAAATTACACCCGAAAAGCATTAATATACTCTGTAATTTAGTTCCGTGTAACGAGTCGTTAATTAATCACAACTTCAGCGTGATCCATAATATTCTCATTATTCTAGACGACGGAATCTCAAGTTGGGAATTTTAAATACTACTTCCCTTTTCCATCCCCCTCTTTCCCCCCCCCTCCCCTGTCGCCTATCGGCTGCGCGTGTATACTCAGTCAAATTGAAACTCATTTCATTAAAGAGAAGACCGTCAGATGCGAAATCGTTAGGAATTTCCTTGGCGGAGTTTCATACCCCCGAGCTCTTCCCATTCCTTTCTCTCCCCTCGACCCCCGTAGAAAGCCTAAGAGAGAAGAGAGAGAGAGAGGGAGAGTTAATTAAAGCGGATGTGGAAACGCGCCGTTTTAGAGTAACCCAAATCGCCCGTTACATTAACACTTATGTACTCAGACAATTGATTTTAATTGTTCGCTCGTGTTGTTAGATCCAACTGCACAGCTCAATCGCAAATCGCGGAAAAATGACGCCGTGAAATTTCGTACATAATATAAAATACATCGCATTTTTCGCGCACATTTTCAGCACAACGCGTTGTTTTTTTATTTATTAAACTCGAACAATAAAACACAATTGTAATTTCGGCGCTCTCCTATCGCACGAACGGATCCTTTGAGACTATCGGGATACACGTTGCGCGGTAATCTTTCCTTTTTGGTCGTTAAGATATTACGTGTGGAGGAATTGCGTTTCTCTCTCTCTCTCTCTCTCGGCACTCATGGATCAGTAAAAGCGGGTAAGTGTATTTGCAAAGCGAGCGAGAGAGAGAGAGAGAGAGAGAGAGAGGAGAGGTTATACGACTCAACTCTCGCAATAAAGGGTAGTTCGATCTCGGAGAGGAAGGGTGAAGGGAGAAGAAAAAGAAGAGCGGTCTTTGTGCAAGATAATGCGCCTGGAGTACAATCTCGCAAATGCGCTTTTCGTTTTCCGGTATCGGTCGCTAATAAGTACTCGCGAGACGAATAACGGGGGCGGATTTTTACTCCCGTGAAAAAAAACAAAAAAAAACAAAACGTACGCGAAACAGAGAAGTAGCGCGCAAATGGATCCGCTCAAAGCGGAGAAATAGTTGTATCTGTCGCGGCGCCGAGTGGCAAATTTTGCGCGACTGAAAATAACATCCGCGCTTCGAACTCGGAAAGGTAATTGCGCGCGAAAGAGTAAAGTTTATAATGGAAGAACATCAGTCAGAGCGAAATAAATACGCGGAGCACGCGCACGTAATGCGAAAAAATTCCGTACTTTGTAAAAGTTTATCGTGTGATTCGCTTTCTCACTTCTTCTGTTTTTTTTCGTTTTTTTTTCTTTTTTCAAATCACGCTCTTCCCGCTGTCTTCGAAACTTTTTCTGTTACGAATGTTCGCAAACGCCGCATGCTGATTTCATAATACGCATTGAGATGATTTTTGTTTTTCTCTTTTCTTTTCTACATCACGGTATTATTACACTACATTATCGCCGGTTCAACGTAATCAGAAAAATTACGCTCGCTTATTATCGCCAATGCTTTTGATGCGTCCGTCGATCGCCCGTCGATCCTCTCCTCGATGATTGCGTCTTCATCAGAGAATTTTTTTTTTTGCCGTTATATATTTCTCCCCTCTTCCTCACCCCTTCCATCTGGCGCGGCCTGATATTTACCCTGGCGCTCTTCACTTTTATCTTTGCGATACAAGTCGCTTCCAACGTAATAACTACATGGCTTCTTAATCTGTCAAACTGTCGATAAAGAAGTGGGTCGGCGATCAAAAGAACTCTCCCCCGCGCGCGCGCGCGCGCAGCCTGCGCTTGTCAATTTACTGAAATTACATTTTCTTTGGAACGCCGATATACACGTACATACACTACAGCGAGGTACACAACACGATATAAACTTGCGTGCGCGCTCGACAAAGAGACATTTAATTAACGAAAAATCTCGATACGACGGTCTTTAATCGTTAACGACGTATCGCAAGAAAAAAACAAACTTACACGCGTATCTTTCAGATAAATTACACAATCGGTAATTATGCAAAATAAGAGAAGTTTCTGAAAACAAACAGGGGAAAGATATTGAAACGCACAGTGTCGCGAAATCCGGTAGGTGCGCGCGCGTGCGAGCGAGTTTGATTATCACAGACGCAAATTCTCTCTGTGTGTGCGCAAACTAAACATTTACTTGAGCCACTACTCGCGCGCGGTGTCGCTACGTGTCGCTTTGTCGTTGAGCAACTTCTTGCCGGGGGTCCCGGCCAACTTTGGTGTTACGTAGGCGCGCAAATAATAGCCGGAGGAGCATCCCCCGTGACGAGCATGCGATCTCTCTTTGTAATTGAGAAACCGCCACCGCCGCCGCCGTCGTCGCCGCCGCGTAGGTATCTCTTGCTCGAGGATTTAACGGCAGATCGGTGTTAATTATTCCAATGTGCACTAATTGCTGATTCGGTGGATTATCCGGTTATCTACTCTGGCTCGCCCCCTGTCGTCTTACTCTCCCGCCTTCCGTTTCCTCTCTCTCTCTCTCTCTCTCTCTCTCTCTCTCTCTCTCTCTCTCGTGTTCCAGCCGATTATCGTATCTGCGGCGTGTAGTAATCAAACGTTGTTACCATTTCACGCGTGTGCAACACGCGTGTGATTTCGATTTTTCGAGGAAACAAACAGGTCGTCTCAAATACAAAAACTGATTGTTCGTCGCGACGTTCCGCGAGGATTTTTATTCTCGATTTGCAACGACAAAACGCGCGTCGTCAAATAAAAAATTCTGATTGCAAGTTCGATCGATAACTTTTTTTTTTCACGCAGCAACGACTCGCGGATTATGAAGCAAGCTTGATGAAAATGTTGAAAAACGACGAGCCCCGATCGTCGCAAGCCTCTTCTTCGGCGCGGATCCATTAAAGTGACATTTCGTCGGGCGAATACACGTACACGCGCGCGATATGCTTAAACAGAAAAAGCGTCTAAAGCAATTACGACCCGCGTGGAAAAGGTGGCGAGATAATAATAGCTGTTCCGGTATTAAAATCGCGCGCGCGGTCAAAAACGGTTAATGATAATTAATAAAAATGTGGTCAGATTAACTCCGCGTAACGAGGATTACCTCGCGCGCGCAAGCACGCTGTTATCGCTTGGGACGCGATTTAAAAAATTAACCCACTTTACTAACGAGCGGCCGAATGTGCTGTTAGAAAGTCGCCAAATGAAGCCGGACGACGAGATATCCCGGGGAAAATATTCGCTGATAATAGCCTCATAACCGACGCGCGTAAATTTTTTACCTCCAAATTGATTCGATAGCGGACTTTTTACATTAGATTATTTTTTAACGTTGAAAATTAAAGTTAAATCGCGCGTCGACGACGTGTCATTTTTTTTTTTTTTTGTTTACAATAACGCGACTTGAAAAAAATATTCCGAATGTTCTCAAGATTGCGCGCGGACGGGAGAGAGACAGTGAGATTCGCGAGATGAACTAATCTTCATGAAATTTATAGACCGACTCCGATAACGTCCCCGCTTTTCCTTATAATTCTAACCTCATCGTTCATCCCCCGAGGTCGCGCCGCGCGAGAGATGATATTCCGCGAGCATTTTTTTCATTTTCGCGTTTTTCACCGTCTCCCTTTCCATTTCCGGATCGCATTAAGCCTCCGGCGCACAATAGAATTTAACGTGACCATCGTTATCGATCTCGCGTGTAATAACGCCGGATACAGCGACCTATTCTTTTAAGCGAAATTACTTACTTCGCGTTTCTCCTTACGGTTTATTCGCCGGCTTATCCGGCGGGAACCGGGAAGGGGCGCATACTTTTCCTCAATCTCTCCGCGTAATCTCTTTTATACTTACTTGACCCTGTATCTCCTTCCTCCGCACAATCAATGACAAGCATTTCCGTTAAACCGAAAAACCACTCGACGACATTACCGTCGAACGGAGACAGATGAGAATCGAACGGATTTCTCGCGCGCACGCAGAGCCACAAATATCTTTTGTCTCTCCGCGCGGTTAAATCCGTCCGATTTCTTTCCGCAATATCTGTCAAACAGCGGGAACACCAAGCTCCACCGACAATGGGATTTCATTTACATTTATGGACGCGCGCGTTCGAGCCGTAACGTAATTCGGTCGTCGACGCGACGCGGCAGCGCGCCCGCAACCCTCGCCGCGCGGCGAGTCAAATGCGCGCGACGGACAACGCGGCGCGCTCGTTAAAAAATTGAATCTATTTGCGCGTTGGTGCTTGAAATTCAAATTCAACGAGGAATATCCATGGACGCGGCGCGCGCCTCGCCACCCCCATAATCGATATATATCCATCGAACGTCGATCTCTCGGTCCGCGATAGTGCCATCGCGGGATCGGGCTCCATTTGACAGAGAGAAATGACATCGGAACAAAAATATTACATTACGCCGGGATTTCGAAGGAGATTAAAGGTTCGCCGGTGAACAAAAAAAAATCCGACGCACCGCGTTCTTCGATTTTCATGGAACGATTCGAACGCGAGAGAAAGAGAGAAGGAGAAAGAGAGCGACGCGAGGGAATTCTCTGTCCCCCTCGCGCGTGTGTGGCATCGTTAAATAAATTAGCTAGACCGCGCAGAGCGCAAAACGTATATCGCGTTTAAGCGAGCGAAATTTTTTAGAACGCCGTGGAATTTTTCATTTTGCGACAAAATGCCTTTGACTCGGTTATCCGCGGATTGTCACGCGTCACCACGCGATTTTCGCGAAAAAAGATTTTTCGGTCCACTTTATATTATATATATATATATATATATTATATACACACATAGGTGGATAACGGTGCAATTTCTGTCTAGTTTTTTGTCTAAAATCTAAAGATCTTTATTTCTGAAAGCGCTATTTTTACGGAAATCTTCTCGTAACGTCACGACACACTTCCTCTCTTTCTGTCTTTCTCGCCCCCGGTCCCATTTTCGTCAGTTTATCAGCGCGAATATGAGTGCCGGACGTTCATGTTAAGTTGGCAGTATGCGCGACAATGTCTCTCGACTACGATGTTGTCGCGCGACGTAGAATCTTAATTAAATTTTCTCCGCGCGCACACACTCGTAATTACGAAATATTTAGCATCTCGTATTACAGGTAGGAACAAATTACTGGAGTTGCGGCAGAGAACGTCGCTTCGGTCTTGTTTACCGCGCGCTCGACGAAAAAAAAAAAAAACAACAAAATACTTGTTTATCTCTTGCTCCCTTTCCTTCCCTCCCTCCCTCCCTCCCTCCCCCCCCCTCTCTCTTTCTCTTCCGAAGTCGTGACTTCCCGGCCCGCAGATCTGCAACTTCGCGGGAAGTTCGATGTATATTGACGAGCGATCGTGCATGCGTTTTCGCGCGCGGTTGGAAAGTAACGCGGACGGTTTAATCTGCACTTCGAATGGATTAATCGCGAAAGCCGAGAGCGAGGAGGAGCGGTTTCTGGTTGCTAGGCGACAGAGTATAGCAGTTAGGACGAGCGTGAAAGCCCCTGCCGTCTCGTGTATAGTCTCTGCTACACGCTGAAGTCTCGAGCCTCGTGTCCCCTTTAATTCCTAACCCAGCTAATCTGAACATTTGGAGGCAATGCCGGGTCGGCTTAGGATAATTAAACGTTCGCCCGGATTTTTATTTATTTCTGTTTTGCGAAAAATTGCGATCGAGCGAAACGGAAAGAAACAATCAAGCATCTATGTAGCCCTTATGTATCTCCTTCTCTTTCTCTCTCTCTCTCTCTCTCTCTCGTGAACGTGCGATATTTATGTTTGAAATGTCAACGTTGACGTCAATAAGCGATCTATAAATGTGAGCGATAAGCTCGCTCGAACTTTTGGACCAATTGATATAAGTGTGAATCTTTAAAAACCTTTCTCCTGAAATATGTGTCTGCGAATTTTATAACTAGAGCAAACCCTGAAATATACAAGTGACCTTTTTTTGAACCCACACAAGAGAGAGAGAACAAATGCGATGATGATTTTCCGAGGCGTGGTCGAACATCTCGCGTGTGTCTTGTTGCACGTGTCACGCGAGATAAGGAGAGATGTCCGTGTAACGACGACGTTCTCATTGTTCGCTCGATTAGCGAAAGACGCGGCCGTCCGTTGACAAAAATTATAACTGACACGGCGAATTCGCTCCGCGGAGAGGGCGAGCGAGTCCGGTTTGGGACCTCGTTAAAAACTCATAACTTTAACGCGCGCGCGTAAATTTCGTAGGCGCTCTTGGGAAACGAGATAGCGAGCTTATGTCCGGGACCGGATTTCACGCGCGAGAAAAGAGAGCGCGCGCGGAAAGATCGAAAAACCGTAGCGGAAGTTCCGAGACGGAGAGGAGCGAGAAAAAAAAAAGGGGAAGAAGAGAGCACGGCACAATCCCGCGGGTTACTTCCAGCACATATTTCTGTGTTAATGACAATTATTATCTGACGAACACGGGCCGAGAGAGAGAGAGAGAGAGAGAGAGAGAGATACTCTTTCTTTGCGAGTTCTCGTAGATAATAACGTTATTCTGCTATTGTTAAAATTTGGTTCTCTTCTTTCAAAATT
This sequence comes from Pseudomyrmex flavicornis, assembly GCA_014825475.1. Lineage (NCBI taxonomy): Eukaryota > Metazoa > Arthropoda > Insecta > Hymenoptera > Formicidae > Pseudomyrmex > Pseudomyrmex flavicornis. Next base: position 17,527 of record QVNW01001243.1, on the reverse strand, counting down.
GGTAGCCATCAACGATTCAATTGTTATTGACATCGAGCAAGTAAATTGAAGCGCGTATATAATATTCTCCAATTGTTAACGACAGATCGTATATAAAATTACATTAACAATCGTGGATTTTATTATTTTTTTTTAATGGCTATTTTATAAACATTTATTTTTTATATTTGTGTAGAAAAATAAAATATGTAAAATATCTGACGAGAGAAATATTCAATAAACAGCAGCTGTTGTATATTCACTTCGAATGTTGTACATTCTAGGTGGTACATATTTTACTTCTTTAAAAAAAAAAAACCTGATTTATTTTACAAGATATTAAATACAACACGTTAATGAACTCAGCTTCTGTATATAAATTTTATAATTCGCCTCTGGCGCAACTGGACATTGCTGGATCCTTGTTACGTACATACACACACACACACACGTATCCGGGCAATTTTTAAGGATTTCCAGCTTACCGGTGACCGTAATCTAATTAACTGAGCGGCGTATAAACTAAGCAACACATATTACGAGAGGAAGGAGAGGGAGAGGCCGAGGGCAATTCGAACTAGTATCCCGAAGGAGCAAGATAAGACCGTTGAAATATCGACAGCGGCTGAAGGGTGTATAGAAGGTCGAGACAGAGAGATAATCCTCGGGAGAGCTTTCCGCCGCGGAGCTTAACCAGTCAGAGATAATCACCGTAAGGCAGCGCTGGAACCGCGTAAAACGGTATCGACGTCGACGATCGTCTCGAATTTCAACGAGACCGCGATGAAGATTCGTGGGCATCATCTCTCTCTCTCTCTCTCTCTCTCTCTTTCTCTCTTCGAAAATACTCTCTCGGTCGAGTCAACCACCGCTATCTCCGTTCTCCCATTCGCCGCTAAACGCGGTGTCCCTTCCGGTCGAAAGGGAAGGAAGAACGCGGCGGCAGTTCCGGAAAGTTTCCGAAACTTTCGAAAACGTCGAAGAGAACGCGCACGAGAAAATTCGTTAAGTACCTTACAACCGGATAATCCGAGCGAGATTAATGCGAGCCGTGTTTCGCGCACGACGACGGTCGCTTAAAAACGCGAAGAGAAGGAAGAGAAGGAGGAGAAGAAATAAGATAGCCGGCGCACGGAAGATAACGCGGAGGTAATGGGTTTAAGGCTCGCCGAATAAATAGAACAATAAAAATTGCTGCTGGTAATAAAAGTTACGATTCGAGAATCGAGGCAGAATCGTTGTCTTCGAGAAAGGAATATTATGTATATATGCGTGCGAGGGGAGGAAGGTTGATATTTTAAAGGGTTTATTAATCGAGAAGAACCAGATTTGTCGTATTCAAAATACGAAAGTGAGTTTTCTCTTGCGGAATAACAAGATCGACGATAATGGCAAAACTTTATTGCCTTTTATTCCGGCGAACGAGATTCACCGGGTCGGGAATGAAAATAAATCACATTGCGTAGTGCGCGCGCGCGAGCGCAAGACATGATAAAAACCCCTGCGCGGAATTAATTTCGACAACTCCGTCGAATCGCGAGCGGTAAAGAAGAAAGAGGTAATTACATTAAATAAAAATCGCGTTTCTCTCCCGTTTTATATAAAGTTGCGCGCGCGCGCAAGACACGACATATTTTCTAATATACCGCTAATAAATCATCGGGTCGTATCGGGACGCGCGCGGGGAGGAAGTTGTTTGGGATCTGCGCGCGCGGGACAAAACCAACAGCGGTGCATGTTCCGGCGTAATATAACCGCAAGGTACATTAGATTAACGGCAGGCAAATCGCGGTTGCCTTAATAGGATATATTTCGGTTTCGGAAGTTTTCGCTCGGAGTTATCATTACGTAAAACACGCGCGCACACGGACGTGTGTGTGCTCCAAATTAAGGCCATGTTCGATTTCAAGTACATATGTTTGCGCGGTTACGTTGCGTAAAGTCAAATCGACGCGTTTTATTCGTCGCGAATACAAGAATATTGTCTCAAATCTTGTCTTTTTTTTTTCTCTTCTGTCAGATGCTCCTTCGCGCGAGGGGTAAATATCAGATGGCAAATAAAACAGCTGAGAGATAAATAATAATATGACATACAAGTAGGTATATGATATACAAGTATTTGTCATCACATCGGGAAAACAATTGCGATAATCCGACAATTTCTCTCACTTTCGTTTGAAAGTTAACTTTATTGCGCCCTTCGATGTACATAAATAAATAAGTAAATAAATAAATAAATATATATATATATATATAATTCAATCGAAAGCCGCCGCGCGCTCAATGTCCCGCCGCGCGTTTTTCCACACGCGCGGGCAATATAACGAAGAGTTAATATGCGGATTAAATACAATACGTTTGCCCGGGTATTGCGACGGGTGCCGGGACCATTTCGTGCCCTCCCCCTCTCCCTTGTGTCGATATGTATGCAAACGAGGTACGGTCAAGTTGGCTTATCGCGTCATCGATTTTCGGCCGCGCGTATTTAACGCGCGCGCCGCGCTGCTGATAATAAAGTCGACGATCGGAAAAGTCGCGCCGGACATACAAAACGGGGATGCGCAGATAAACGCGCGCAAATCGATCCGCGCGAACCGTTTGTCACATTTCTCGAGCCCCTTGAATCGAGAGTAATCATGGACGATCCGACGAAAACGTACGAGAAGGTCGTAACAAATCGCGTCTCCTCCCTTTTGCTTCAACAGATCTGAAGACTTTTACCGAATTGAACGGATAAGAAAGAGACCAAGTGCGCTCGAGAAAAAATATCGTGGATGCTCTTTTAATATTCTGTTCGTAGAAAATTGTCCGAAACTATCGAGAGAATAGCTTTCCGCCACTTTGTATCTGCCGGCGCGCGTGATAAATTTCGCGGAATCGCAGGAAACAGAAAAATGACTTCACTTCGTGGCCGGATCAAACACACGAAAACGGATCGCGTGACTGGCTCGCACAAATAACCTTCGCATCAGCGCATCGCGCTCGGCTTATTTTTCCAATATACGTGTGGAAAAGTAAAGTGATAAAATTCTTCACACACGCGATAACGCGCGCGCGAAAGATAGAGAGAGAGCAAGTGATTTTTTGCAAAGCGACGATTATTCGCGAATTATCAGAGCGTCTAAACTCTAATAAAAAATTAAAGATTATATTTACATAGACTTGCAAATAATCATCTGTGCGTGAAAATTTTATTTTACACGAAAAGAGCATCGGAGACCGACGCATCTCGAAAACAAATATCGATTTGCGAGATATATCGATTTGCGAGATATATCGATTTGCGAGATATATCGATTTGCGAGATATTTATATAAATTGACGCCTAACGTGACCTTTTAAAATTTAGCGAGATATAACATCAGGCGGCGCTCAAAAGTGTTGTACAATGTGTACAACAGAAAGGCATCTCTTCAATCAGTTGTTTGCAATTAAAAAAATATCTGGTAAACGTAATGATCGCTATTCCGAAGCGTTACTATCGCGAGAAAAGTATCCGCGGAGAAAAATACCAAAAATACCGAAAATCGTTGGAAAAGTTTCGGGAGCGAAGCTTTGTGTGTTATACAGGACGAGAGAGTTTCGGGGCGCGCGGTCACCACATCGGCGCTCTCGCGCGTGCTCGAATGTCGGTCGTGCGAAAAACACCTTAAAAATCTCGGTTGGCGAACGTTGGGTGTGCAAACCAGTTCTGGAATGAGAGAAAAGAGGAAGAAGCAAAGAGGATGGGACTTCCGGTTGAAACACACTGCGTGTGCGCGTCGGCTCCGTCGGCCAGCGCGATAAAGTAGGCATTTAAACGCGTCAAATAAATCGTGCCGCGGCCAATAAATCTCAGCCCCGTTCTCGGTCCGGCCGATCGACCCCGCGCGCGTTTCGAGGCCGCCCCCTCGGCTATCCTCTTTTATGGGCTGTTCGTTACGACGTTAAAAGCGGCCGTTAGCTTTTGCCGAGAATCTCGCCACAGCGAGCAACTACACACGACGGTCGTCGACGGATTTTCGCGCGCGCGAAATTTTTTTTTGACTTTGCCTTTTTGGCAACAACCGTGAAATTGGCCTCGTCGCGCGGCATCACCGCGCGCGTACACATTTTCTTCGATGTCGCTCGCTCGATGGGTTTAAAAATTCGTTCTGCCAGGAAACGCGGCGGTGTCGCGCGCAACATCTCTCGGGCCGCCGTCTTTGAGGATCAACAACGAGGGCGCGGAGCTCCCGAGAAAGCGCGCTTAATTAAAAGGTCTTGTGTATTCAAAAGGTTGACACTGCATGTACAAATAGAGGGAGCGACGTTGGTCTTCGTCGTATAATTTGTGTGTCTTCGTACCGCGGAATGAAGGCGGCGAAGATGGAAGGTGAAAAATTCGATCGTAATTTTACATAACGCAAGTGTATTCGCGACGCTGCCGCGCGCAACAACGCGCCGGATGTAATAAATATTCGATCGAGTTGTCGATTATTTAAAGGAAGAAGCGCGCGTCCGATCTCAGGAAACGAGAATTTCAGTATATTTGTACCGTACATTATACGCCCGCGCTTCTTGCGAATTATATACACAAGCGCTTGCAACGATCGAGTGTCCGCTGACAATATCACCGCCGCGTAATATCCGAAAGATAAAGCGACAACAGTACGCGGAATAAAGAAGATGATGCGCGCGCTGCATTCAATTCCAAAAGTTGTTATCGCCGCGCCGAGAAAATCCTGAAACGGTCCAGACTTTTCTCCGGAGGATCCAACCAATCAGAATCCTTATAATTAAGTTTTCCGTCTAATCTTCGCAATCGTCGATTAGCCTCGAGGAGCGCAGACGAGCGTAGGAATGCGAGCGCACATAAACATGGGGGGGAAGGGCTTGCGCGGAATTTCTTGAAATTACATCTCCCGGCCGAAACGCGCGTCGGAAGATAAAAGATTTCGCGGGATATAGAGAAGAATTCCCGCGGGGGATTTTTTCGACAGAAGTCGGAAACGTTTTTTTTCTGCCCTTCTCTCTTCTCTCCTCCGTTAATCTCGTTTCTCGCTCGCGCCTTCATTAATCTCGTTCTCGAGGACGCGCGCCGCCGGATGCATTTATGAATTTTCATAAACGGGACCGGCTTTCTAACGAGAAGCTTCTTTTACTGATGATTTGTCGGTCACGCATCCCCGAGATCGATTGCCGGAGGTGCGATTTTCTCGCTTGGAAATCGATGGAACGAAATTTTTGCTTCCCGCGTCAACGTTCTGGAATTTCGCGCGCGATTCTTGATTGTCGCGAAAAACTGAATCAAAACGTTTCTGGCAAACTGAGTTACACGCACGCGTGACGTGATGTATATGTACAAAAAGCATCGGCCGTCAAACGTCTACGTGACACACCGACCCGTGAAATATTTAAATTACATTGCGCTTTAACATTTTATATTTCGGCTCGCGCTACGCACGCGCGCGCATTTTTCAATTTTACATGACGCGCGGCGTTTTTCAAAACCGGAAGATCGATATTTATCTTATGTATCGATTATTCGACAGCCGCGCTGCCGAGCGAATTTTTCTAAAGAATAATTTATTACGCACATACTTTTATATTCATCACAAGATGTGACATCGAATAGTAAGTATCGTGCGGAAACATGCACACGCACACGCGAAAGGAATTTCTTTCTTCGCAAAGATTTATGTTGCCGTGTAATAAGATTACAGGATCAAAAAAAAAAAAAAAAAAACACCTCGATTATTACGCGCTACGCCGAATATTTTTGCGAGAGGGAAATTTGTTCGGTTTTTCCAAATGTGTCGGGGGAGTAATCGAGACAATATATATGTATCACTCGCGGCGGGATTAATCGTTTATACACACACACACACACACACACACACAGACAATTTATATACATGTGATCCGTGATCGCGGCGAGGTCAGCGTTGGAAATTATACCCTTGCCGAGCGCGCGAGTACTTTTTCATACGTTCGCCCCCTTAATCCGAGGGCGTCAGCTGCAAAATTCGTCTTCCTCCCCCCTCCCTCCTCCCCCCAAGATGACCGAAGAGGAAACTACGCGGGGAGAGAGAGAAAGAGAGAGAATCTGAGACGCGAAACGTAGGGGTGGGCGTTTCAACGGCGGCGATCAACGACGTCACGTAGTTCGCATTACCCTCCGCGACGCTGAAGAACAGTTTACGGGCCCGGAATTTAAGGCACAGAGTTAACGTCGGTCGATTATGTCGGGATGGGAGAGGAAAGGATCCGCGTTTACGTCGGTCTTAATTAATCCTGCTCACTTTCGAAACGCTTATTGCCGACTTCTATCGTCCGGCTAACTCTTCCGACTGATACCACATCGTTTAATCCGCGGTCTTTTCGACAGATAGAAGAGAGATAACGTGTCTCATCGTCGAGACTTGGTCCTCGAGATCGGAAAGAGATGGGGAAACGAAGTGCGCGCAATTCTCTCGCAATAAATATTGATGATGTTTGAATTTATCTTCGAGTCGTTTAAAAATGCTAGTCACTTTTAATTCGAGTCCGGACCGAACCATTTGCCGGTGTGTGTAAAGCTCCGCTTTCATCAGTAATGCAATAACTCCGGAGGAGCGTTACACTCGCTCTCTCTCTCTCTCTCTCTCTCTCTCTCTCTGTCTGTCTCTCCCTCTCGCTCTCGTCACATCTCTCTCCGCGGAATTTCTTACAAGGCAATTACAGCGGCAATTCGCGAAATTGGAAATTATTCGGGCAAAAAGATATATCCGTATATACACGTAAAGATATACACCGAGCGACGCGCGGCGAAATTAGACTTCCGCGGTTTTTCATATCGGGAAAATCTAAACTTTTTTACGCGCGCAAAATTCGCGATGTGGAGACACGCGGAAATGAGGACGTTCTTTGTACCGTCTCGGAGGAGCGGCGAGGAGGAGGGTTTAATCGTCGAATTTAATAAAAGTATCCGAGACAAAAACTCGAGCATTTTCCGAGCTATTATTCGGGCGACGTGCAACGAAATACGACTCATTCAACGCTCGTTATTATAGAAAACGCACGTCGGATAACGCCCGCGTTGCTGCTTCTCTCTTTCTCTCTCTCTCTCTCTTTCGAGGCCTCCCTTCCTTGATTTATTCCGCGAGACGCAAGATGGAAGGTCAATTCCCGGGATCGAAAAAACGCGCGGAACAGAAGTAATTAAAACTCGCGGGATATCCGCGCGCACTTCGGCGCTCGTGATCCTGCTAGGTTGGCCTAGCGCAAAATTGAAATTCCATTTTATATAATACGTTTAACACAAAACGCGCGGGAGAGCGGGGGAAGATTAAGCGGAAAGAATCTACGGGAAATTGATCGGTCGCGCTTGGGGAGGGAAGGAAGAGGGAACAAGCTCAAGATCGATAGTACGTCTCGTCTAAACGTAATAAACGCGGTCGCCGGCATTTATTCCTATCCACTTTTCTGATATTACGGAGATAAATGATCGGGGAGGGGGTGACACCGCACGGACCCCCGTGGGAGTATGCGCGCGTCCGAATATCGTCGTCGCTGTTTGTACGAGATGCACGTTTGCCACCGGCAAATTGAAAACGTGTTTGATCGTTGTGCAACGCGTGTGTGCAAGTTTTTAGGCTTGCTCGAGTGTTTTCTGATTTGGGCACACGCGACGGACGCGGCCGCCACGTTGCGTTATCTGTTACTTAAAGCACATAGAGAAATAGTTTTTCCAATAAATAATTTATTATAAAAAAAAAAAACTGGAAATATTACAAAGTCCCACCTTCCGGAGAGTTCCGAGCTCTCAGTCAAAGAATGACATTTTCTTTTTAATTCATAAAACGCAAAAGAGCACACATTCGTTTTATTATTTTGGATGCGCTTTACGTCGCTCGCGTTGAAACATCCGCGGGGATTTCGTCGTCGCGATTACGACGAGTTGGAAAGGGGCGCGCGTATCATTTCCAGCCGGAAGTTCGCCGGGATGCCATTGTACGGGAGTGAAAAGGGGAAGGGAAGACCTCGTCAAAACGGCGGTTGATTTCCGGGGAAGATTAATAATTCTTCGAACGGAACGACCGTGCAGCCTGTCCGCGCGAGAATTCTTCGTGCGCGCGAACCAAGTTCTCTCGCGCGCTCTCTCTCTCTCTCTCTTTTCCTTTCCCACTCCGAAACCGAACTTTATTATAAAACTAATATTTTCCAAGTTCTATGAGGTATTACGATAGTTTTCTGAAAGGGTCTGCCAGCCCGATCGGCAAAAGCGAAATGGTTCGCGGGGCGAAACTTCAATATTCGGCGACCATAACGACACCGACTGATATATTATTTCCTACAACTTCCAGCACCTCGGAGGATTTTGTCTGCTCCGCGACCGGAAGAAAGAAGAAGAAATAGCGCGGGATCGCGCGCTAGCCAGGCTTCAAGATGTAGAGCGAAGAAGGGAAAGAAGGGGCGGGGGAGAGAAGGAAAATGAAAAGTTGATTAAGAATTCCATCCGCTCGTAGTCTCGCGCGTTATACCATTGCGAAAGAAGAGCGCGTTGCGATGTTCCCTGTTGTGCGCGTACAAGCGAAATGAACGAACCCGCGCGGCGATGTAAAGATTTAATAAAATTAAAAGTATTGCGCTCCGACCGAGGTGGGATTTTTTTTTTTTTTTTTGCTTTAAAGATTCACTGGCACGAAAACAGCGTTCGAGCCATCGTTTAAATCGACGATTTCCCCTCGATCTCGAAATAGTCGTCTCGATGACGACGACCCCCGTACGACGGGAGTGTGCATCGCGCAAATTAAACCTTTCCCGATGTAGCGGGATCGCAGCTGGTCAAACTCAACGTTGATAATGGAAAGTGACTTTTTTCTTTTTTTTCTTTCGGAAACGCTATTATTGCTTAAACACTTCCGAAGTTTTATTTGCAGGAAAAGAAGCCGCAAATATCGTTGGGTAAAAGCGTAATTGAGATAATAATCTTTTTAAGACGATTACTTTGTGCAAGAGACAAACTTTCGCGATGCTTGTAATGATATTAATTATGGTACATTATATCATATAATTGCGTTATGTTTTTTGCGTTAAAAAAAGAAATTACAATTTCTGATTATGAAAAATTCTCAAATCAAGCGAATACGCTGAAATATTGTATACGAATGATATTGAAAAGAAACCTTTGACATCCGCGCGATCTTCGTTCGTTGCGTGTTTTGCGTATTCGCAACAATCATTTTTCCTATTTTGTGCGAATAACCTAACGTTTTCGCTTATTCGCGGGAAGACCACCAACAAAAAAAAAGTAATGAAATAACGAGAATAAAAAGAGAAAGATTATTTCAATACATTAATGTTTTTCCACGGCAACGCAAAAACAGTCGCGGGGAATTAATTGTAATTGTTACTCTACAATAAAGCAAATAAATAGTATAAATAGTATAAAAGCAAACCACACCGCACATTTTATTTCCTCGCTTTACACATATTTTTTTTTATTATACCTAACCTTAATCTTCCTATGTATGTACATATGTATATGTATATGTATATGTACATATATATTATACATATACAGATATACACCTATCTCTCTTCCTCTCGTGTTTGTGATTTCCATATTCGCGCGAGTTTTGCGCAACATACCCCCGCGAATATACAATACATATATATATATATATATATATATGCATATACATATTTGCGATGCTTTTATGTGTGCATTATAGCGCCTATATATATTGCACACAATAGCGCGAATATATTTTTCCAGTTTCATGCATTCTCTCTCTCCATCTCTTATCTCTTCTTTCTCCTACGCGTATTTTTTCTTCCTATCGCAACGAATATATATTGCAACCGATCGTTCGGCCTCTGGAAATTTGGTAGGAAAACGAAAAGATGTCGGAAACAGCGGGGAAAGTAGAGAAATCGGTCGCGGGGTCAAAGAGAAAAAAACTCCGGAGAGAGAGAAAGAGAGAGGGAAAAGGAACAGAAAGAAGAGAGATAACCGGGGGTATCGAGAGACACAGCGCAGAGAACAAAGGGTGCTTATCGACACCGCGGTTCTTATCCCTCGGTAATTCCTTTTATTTTATTCGTTTCTCTTCTTCCCGCGCGCGCGCGGGCTCTTTGCTTCCGTGGCGAAGAGAACCCGGGCAAGTCCGGTAATCGAACCCAGATCTATTCGGGAGCGCCGGAGACCCGAGCTATTTCCGGCCGTATTCTCTCACCGATTTTCTTCCCCTTATATTAAAAAAAAAAAAAAAAGAAAGAAAAGATAATATGTTTTCGTCCGGGGAAAAGCGACGACAATTCACTTCGGCGGGCAAGCAATTTGCCGATCAACTTCCGCGAGAAAGCGACAGTAGCGTGTCGCGGAAATCAACCGTAAAGTTCAGCGACTGACGTCACCGGCGTTAACTTTTAAACGACATTACGAAAAGCGAACTCTCTCTCTCTCTCTCACTCCAAGTTGTTAAATCGATTGAGTTAATTCTTCACTTTAATCTTTGCGTCCGTGTGTAAGCTCGCGACAACGACAACAAGCGGAGTCGGTCGTTACCTCATCGTTCTTTGTCTCGCTACTTTTTGATTTTGAAAAAAAAAAAAAAGGAAAAATTCGCTCTCTCGAGACGTAACATAATTGTAACGTTCGAGAATTATTTGAAATAGAGTTGATTTTAACGAGAAAACTTCATTTTTTCGTCCCATTTTTCGGGCTTTGGTTGTGTATGAGTTTTTGTTTCTACAAAACTTGAACGGTATTCGACGACTTACCGGGTGTAGATGACGTACTGCGAGATCGGCGTGTTGTGGGAATTAACACCGGGTGCCCACGATATGTTCACGGCCTTGGACGTGTAACTTATGACGAGCGGTCGTTCCGGCGGATCGGGAACATCTGAAAGCAGAAGAGCGTAATTCGTGGTGTTTATATAGGTGCTTGAAAAAACCATAAAAACAAAAGTTCGCAATTTGCGCAAATAGCAACGAGACGGTTTGGCCTTGCGAGCAACGTTGTAATTTATACGCATGAAATTTTGCGAACGTCGACTCGACGAATGTGCCGCGCGCCGTGTTGCAGCTACTTAGGGAAAACATTATTTTCAAGTAGTTACAGCAGCTGTATGCACAGGCGCGACACGTTTCTACGATAACAAGGTAACTCGCTTAGTTCTTAAGCTGAAATTTATTTTGTCCGGGAGTCACGTAGTTGATATTATTTCTTACGGACATTTGCATCGATATTGACACGTAACGCGACACACACACACACACTTCGCGAATTTCTATGATATTCGTATTTCTCAAGACGATCTTCTTGTCACGCAGTAGAAACGCCCGAAATGCGTCGATGATCGCGCCGACAACTCGCGGTTTGTTTACCCTTGGCTTGTATTTTTCTTTTTTGTCTCTTTCTCTCTTTCTCTTTTTAAAGCATGTAATGTAAATATTATTTCATATTTGCATGTAAATTTCCACACTATAATTTCTATAAAGTATAAAATATGTTATTAAATGTTCAAGATACATACGATGTGTATGAGCCCAAGGTAGAAATTTTCACGTGGTTGCGCAAACCAACTCCCCAACGTACCTCCGCGTCTCTTTCGCGCGACGCACAATATGCCGCGTAATCATAAAGGTGTTCCCGCTTCCCGATCGGCTTTCGTACGCTTTGACGGTTCGATAATTAAGCCTCAAATTCGACTCTCATTAAGGAAAAGCTGATCGCGAGTTTTGCGATACATGTCTCTGTAACAACCTGTGGCAAAACGAAAATACCTACGCGCTGCGCAAATAATAAAGGCAAAATTTCAAAAATTGACAGAAAAGTCACGTTCGGAATGTAATTAAATTCACTCGAAAATTTCATGTCTTTTTCTCTCTCTCTCTCTCTCTCTCTCCGCAATTTCGCGAGTCAGCTCTTTGAATATTAATACGCATTTCCCGCGTATTATCGCGAGAGGATGACGCGAGTGACTCGGCAAACGTCAGACGTAAATGGGATATTTTCACAAGACACTTTTCTCGCGCGAAAGGGAAACTCACACCGATCACGGTTTACTTACTCTGCGGCGGCCGCCTCGGATAAGACTCTCGGGCGTTTAATATGCTGCGGCGCACGGCGAAATACAACATTGCGCGCACGTTGCATAAGATCATAAATGAGAGCGGGGACCTCCGACCTCTCTCAGGGATAAGAAGGGAGTCGTCATCCCTTTCCGATCTCCGCCCCTACGTGCATGTACACGCCTCTCGCCTTTCTCCGTCGCGCGGGGCGAGACCGCACACTCCCCCTCTCACCTCTTGCTGTTTATGTCGGCCGTTACCGCACGCCGTGACATCCGTGCCGGGTAAAAATTTCGAGTCGACGGAAACTCGCGCGAGACTCGATTTACATCGAGATGCCGGGCACGACACTCCGAGTCGCGCGAGAAAGCTCCGATATTACTCCGTTACATTGAAAAATACAACAGACAAAAATCGCGTTGCGAAAAACGTATTATAAGCGCGGGAGCGTGTCTGGATCTGTCAGCCGGGCGTTAATTTTATTATACGTGACTTTTAATTGCGATTAAAATGCGCACTTGATTGGATGACGCGAGCGAATCGCCGATAATACTGAAAAGTTGCAGTCAACTATTTTAATTCGTTTTGTTTACATTCTGCATTTGTTATTTCTATACATTATGTGCATACATGTCTGTGTGTACGTGTGTGTGTGTGTGTGTGTGGACGTACAGCGTGTGCGATTTTTACGCGATTAAATGTGCACTTGTCCGGGCAATTAATACTTGTCCAATTTGGCTTCGCTGCATTAGCTCGTTGCAATTTTTACGTGATTAAACGCGCACTTGTCTATACAATTTATGCCAGTTCAATATCGCTCGGTGTGTATAATGATAATGTCGGGATAATATTAAATTATTTCTGCCTATCAAACACACACATACGCACACAAACACACAGAGAGTCCATTACGCGTCATATTTTCCTTACTGTAACGAAATATATCCGGCAACGTTATATCTCTTGCGCGTCGCGTAAATACATAAGAAGCATAATAAACATCAAGGGAACACTGCGCGAGGGAAAGAGCAAGAGCGAGAGAGAGAAAGAGAGATAGAGAAACGAGAAACACCAGGCGTTACTTACGCTTATTGTTTTTCTTCGTGAAAAGCTGCCGCGCGTGCGCGCGCACAGTCGTCTTATAATTAATAGGAACTTGTTATATTAGACTCCCGAACAAACCCGTATCTTTTTTACAATATTATCTCGTTTGCAATTTGCCTGCTGTACTTACTCGTGTAGTTTCGTGCGCGGAGAAAGAGGAGGAGATGCGGCAACGGAAGAAGAAAGGGTCCAAAAGCGTAGAAGCGGAATAAATGAAATTCCTTATGAACGTACACACACACACACACACACACACAGAAGGATAGTCGTCGGAGCTTTATTAATTTCACATAGCGTTTCCGGTCGGTGAGCAAAAACGGGAGAGAACGCGGCAGAGCATTACGCGCGTCTTGAGTGGCTATTGGGTGTTTATTTGCCCGAGCGAAATGCGGTATACACGACGTAGTCAATTTTCCGTTTGTCGCCGCGAGAAAAATATTGTTCTTTGAGTCGTTTTTTTTTTTTCGCAAACAATAACCTCGCGCAATTCATCAGCTGAAGTGTCCCCTTTTTTGTTTGTTGTCAACTTAAAGAAACAAAAAACAACAGAGGTCTTAAAATCTCGTTCTACTTTTCTATTCGCGCACACGTTTGTGTGTCGCATTTTATTATCGTCGTTGTTGTTACGTTGGCGCGGCACGAGGGAGAAGAACACACGGTGCGTATTCAATTGAGAGAAATTAAAACCAATTGCGGGTCTTTGCGTTAATTTCCGCTAAGGAAGAGCGAAGGTTACTGGCGGGAAAAAGCTCTCACTTTCCCTCCCTCTCTTTCTCTATCCCTTCCGCGATCGCCCATTAATTCTATACCATTTAAAACAGAGTACACCACCACCACCGCCGCGGCCCCCTCGTCGTCGTCGTCGTCGTCGCGTTGCGGCCTTTCATTAATAATTCATGCTTTCCGCTTTACGAGGTCAACAGTGGACGTTTCTTTATTCGCGCCCGCAAGTTGAATGCGCCGCTGCGTCGCACAAAGCCACCGACAGACGTGCGAGACAAAGTAAAATCGAGCGCGCGCGCGCGAGTCCGCGTTGTTGCGCGCGCGTTGTACAGATTCCAATACTTAGCGTTTCTGCAATATTCAAACGCGAGACTCCGGGGAAAATGAAACGTTTCCTAAATCCCGCAGAATGTTTCAGAACTCCCTGGCCGTTCAAACTTTACGCGATGTAAAACGTCGATCATTGATCCCTCAACTGGTTCGCAACGAGAAACACCACTCGCGTGTGCGTATATTTATATATTATTGATTTATGTGCATATATATATATATACATATGTACATATAAAAGTCATGTCAACACACAAGTTGTTTAATATGAAACGTCTCGCGAATAATTAGCGATAGCGAGTAACGAGTCACTTCAGCGCTGCTCCCGCGAAAGACGCACGACACATTTCCCCACTCGCGCGTTTAACCCGCACGCCAAGTGTAAACTGAAATATGCAAAATGCGCGCGCGTGAGACGACTAATTAGAAATTTCACACAAAATAAAACGCGACGAGGTTTAAAACTCGAGGTTGAAATTTTTTTACGCGACAGGTCGCGTTGTTTTCTTTTTCTTTTTTTTTTTTCCCCATCCGCGAGGAGGTGGAAAAAAATCCAGACCCGCTACACGCGGGTAGCCTGACACGCCAACCTACTGGCTCGCGACGAAATTAATTGTTGAAAGAATTTTTTTTCCCCCAGTAGATCGCACAACCGATAGATACGAGATGCGCATGTGTGTGTGTGTGTGTATTGTGCGTGCGTATCGGTGGCGTGTACCGGGATACAACTACCGAAGGATGCACGTCGTCCCTTACGGCGGAGTAGAATATAAATTCCTGCGAGCGCGCCGCGCGTTTACCAGGAATTTACGAGCGTCATTTTAAGAACTGTTTTGCCTTGCTCAACCATATGGCTCTCACGTAAATATCTTTCTCTCTCTCACCCCGTTTCCCCCGTTAAAACTCGGTACTCGCCCATTAACTGTACACACACACACACTCTCTCTCTCTCTCTCTCTCTCTTTGCTTATCTAACGCGCGAGTTTTCTTTGCGCTGGCGTCGTCAGCATAATTAGCACTTTAGTTAATTGTGACGAGATTGATGTTACTCGCGTCTAATCGAGTTTGGCTTCGTTTATTCACGAAAAGTTGGCGCGAATAATCGAACGGCGTTAACGTTAATTTAATCGACAGTTCTGATGCCATCCAAGAAAATTCCTGTTTGCTCGAGTGTCACTCCAAGTCCACGTGGCAATCTTGCACGTTCGACGCGGAAATAGGAAACGGAACTAACAATGTGCCGTCGGTGAATAGCAAATAAATTCCGACGACACGTCGTCGGCGGAACTGAAGTTGTCGGAAGAGCATTTTGAGATTTGTGTTCGTACAACGTTATTTGTTCTCGAATTTAAAGAAGCGACGCGCGGAATCAGATTAAAATCGCTTACTTCTGTGTGACTGAAACAATAACCCATCGTTTTGTGCGGGAGACGTCACAAGTTTATTCACGGTACAGAAAAGTCGGGAGAAAATCGCGCGCACTCGCGATCGAAATACAAATCGCGACGACGCTTCTCTCGAGATTCGACATCACGGAATATGCACGCGCGTCCCGGCGCGTCGTCGTCGCGGCGATTGTCGATATTTTCCCTGTACGCGCGGTCGACACGTCTCCGTCGTTAGTCGAAGAATCGAAGAAATTTTTACCGGAGTCGCGGGAACGTGCGCGAGCAAAGTGAAAAATCGCAAGGTGTCGCGGGCGAAATTGGCCGGCTGGTCCATTCCTTTGGCGACGTTAACCGTCGTCGTCGTCGTCGTCGTCGTCGGAGACGGTATCGATTCGATCTCTGAGACCTGGCAGATTTGCGCGGCGCGGTTTCCTTTGTATGCGAAAGGAGAGGGAGAGAGAGAGAGAGAGAGAGGACCCAGGTGCCCGGACCGACGGAAACGTAATAGAAGGCAGTTTCCGACGGAGTGCGTTTTGGAAACACTGAACCCAACCCGAAGGTGAAAGGGTTTCTCCCTACGTCTTTCTTCGTTTTTTATCCATTTTTGCCTTTCCGCTTCCGGCCGTCAGCCTTTCTTTACATACGACATGTACATGTACTACATACATGTGTGTATTACACGTGTATGTACGCGCTTATATGCGAGAGAGAGAGGACATTCGCGTTTTCAGGCACATACACCTGTCGCAGATATGCACGGCCGTCGCGCGCGTCGAGCCTTTCTCTTCCTTTTCCTCTCTCTTTCTCTCTCTCTCTGCACATTTAGTACATTTATGTATACATACGCGCGCGTATATATCCGCGTCGGTAACGTATCCTACGTCTCCTCCGCGCGCTACACCCAGCGAAATAATTCGTAATGCAATGGGTGAAGAGTAAAAAAAAAAAAAAAAAAGAAAAAAGAAAGAAAGAAAGAAAGAAAAGAGAAAGATGGAATATCTCGTATAAAAGTTGCACGGTTTAAAGGGTCGTACGACACGGACGTTGCGAGAGAGTCCTTGTCGCGTGAATTTGCCCTCCGCGAAAATTTCCATACGCGCGCTGCTCGACGGCGGCGGTGGCGGCTACATTACGGCTTTTTAAGCGAAACATCCAATTCCCACTTATTTTCCGCCCTCGCGTTATAGACACACCACACCACGTGCGAGAGTAATACGCAGTAAAAATTTTCTCATTCGCCGATCGCGGGTATCGCGTGAAGTGCGAATTCATTTGTGTCGCCCTTTATTTCACCCCCGTAATTTTTCTTTTTTTCTGCGAATTTTACGCACGAGAGAGAGAGAGAGACGACGAAGCACGTGCAAGCGAGATCTCGCCTCTCTTTTTCTCTGTCACACACTCATATCGTCTCACGCTCTCTTTATCTTTGTGAAGAGCGGTGTATTGCGCGGCGTAGAAGATGCCGCGCCCCACCACCGTGCCAGGAATTACCTGAATAACTTCGTCATGATCGCACTGTTGGAATTTCATGATCGCGCTCGCGCGGTGGCGGCGGCGGTCGCGCTCAAAATGCGGAAGCAATGTCCATAGGCCCGTTATGATGTTTACTCGATAAACGAGCCAACAAGAGAGAGAGAAAGAGAGAGAGAGAGAGAGAGAGAGTACATTGGCAACTTGATATTTCTCACGGTCGAGCGGCCGCAGTGCGATTTGCGCGTTAATCGCGAACTACTAGCAACGCGCAACATTACGTATAACGCGAGACGTTAAACGTTTTAATCAAATTCACCTGCGCTGAAACGGGCTCGCTATTAACACGCCGGAAATCCATAAAGCCCGGCTCTCGCTCTTGTTCCGGCGAGATCCCGTCCCAGAGATTACAAACGTATTTTCGCCGTTTCGTCGTTCGCTTTGCAACCATTTACTACAATCGATCTAAATTCAATCCCACGCGATCTTCATATCTATTTCTCTTTTTT
>QVNW01001242.1:0-75135 GCA_014825475.1 Pseudomyrmex flavicornis | reverse complement strand
CTGCTCAAAACGCTACTTAGTACAGTAGTACTACATACTATTGCAACAAAATTATTTTGTATCGACGCGATAAAATCGCGGAGATAAAATTCGCAAACTCTCTCTCTCCGTTCAGTTCTTTTCACGACGACGAGCAACGTCTTTACCGTCGACTATAGCGATTCGATCGATGCTCCAAATGACCGGTTCCCCGATGAATCTTTTACGATCGTTCGTCATCGTCTCTTGACAAAGTGCGCGACATGAGAGCGCTTCGTCTTGGGTACTTTGTCTGTGATCGTCAAGCTCTTCTCGGAAACGCACAATTAAAACTTCTGCGTGCATCGCTACAAGGTCGACTGTTAATAACGCCGTAAAAATTTTTTGGCCGTTGTATTTGCGACTTGTTTGTTAATTTTTCGTGTCAGAAAAATTTTCTTTTCATGAAGAAAAATTGATAAGCACGTGATATCAAAGAGCAATTTTGTAATTTAAACGAGTTGACTCTTTATGAAGATTGAAGAAACAGAGGAAGGTTAAATACCAGCATCTCACGCGCGTTCTATCACTGCGCGCTGACGTTATTGAGATCGTTCTGAAAAGATAGAACGAGTCCCGCTGCATTATCTGCCCGCGTGGTCATCGAATTACTCACAAAGTTAGCGTTGCTCGCCGAACCCTGAAGCTATGCGCAACTACTTGAAGATTAAGCGAGCACACAACCGCGGCTTTTAATCAACGCGAAAATGAAATATACCTCGAAGTGTTTATCTGCGCAAAATACAAACGTTCCTTATGCGTACAAATGCGAAACTCTTGTCATTTCTTTTGTAATTATTTTAAGAAAAAACGTGTCAGACTTAAAAAAAAAAGTTCGCTGAAAAAGTTAGAAGATAAAGTCGGCAGAGAGTTTTCTCTAGAAAAAGAATCGCGTTTGCTCGCTGCGGAAACGCGCGCGCGATGGAAAGATATTTTCGCATACGAATGACGTCGAATTATTCTATTGCTTTCGCAATACACACGGGGGCATCGTGGCGACACAACCGCCACGTTATTACGCGCGCGCGCGCGGTATCGTTTACATTTCTCACAATCGTAGATTTTTACGACGGTCTCTATGTATGCCGATCGATCGCGCGAAAGAATAAAATCGCGAGTCGCGTCGGTTGTCATTAATTGCAACATTGAGAACGGGTTCCGGCGTGAGTGATGTATGCGCGTCGTAACGAGGCAATACGCGAAGGTAAACCTTACGAAGAATTATTACAGAGAGGCCTGTACTTCTCCACTCGAAGTAATCGAATATGCACTTGCTCGATACACTTGTTCAAATTCGAATGAAGAAGTTGCGAGAATCCGCAAATTTAATTACAAAAAACGGCCGAGGAATATACTTGGATTTTAAAATCATTTTTACACTTACACACTTTCTCTTAGATATATATATTTTTATATATCTTCTATTTACCACATATTCTCTCTTTCTTTTTTTCTCTCTGCTGAATATATTCTTCTGTATTTTCTTTTCTCTTCAATTTTTTAAAAAACACAGCGGAGAGAGTTTAATCTTTAACCCGCGACATCGGTTCGCGAGATCGATACCTCTTTTTTTCTCTCCCTTTCATTTTTCCGTCGTTGAATATTATGTATGAGTGTTAATGCGCTAAAGAACACGCGCAAAGACGGGCGCAAAAATGTAGGACGCAGACGGGGACGGCGGGCGGGAGGAGGGGAGTGGTGCGCGGGGGTGGACAGAAGACGTTCACAGTTGCTGTCCGCGACTGCGGCCGGCACAATGGCCATTGAAAACAGAAAATAAGCGCCATTGTTCGGCGCTTTTCAGAATCGATATTTGTGAGTACAACATCGACGCGCGCGTCGCGGGTACGCGGCGTGATTTGAAGCGCAGATTAAAAATAAAGGGGACACACGTCGATGTGCGCGCGCGGGGGCCTCGCTCGATCTAACCGCGCCGCGCACGTGAACAACATCGAACGCCGTTTCATGACAAAGATAGACCACGTGACGGTGCACCACGACGACGGCGAACAAAGGCAACGAGAGCGCGCGCTGTGTGCCGCTTTTGTCCTTTTTTTCGCCGGTAATTGGTAGCGTTGTGTCTTCACGTCGTCGGCCGAGCGGCCCGCAAAAGTGTCGCTGATAACGATTGTTAAATATGCGAACGCGAGAACAATGAGCGATTGAGCGGTTAGGTTTGTGTACTTGCTTCTTTTCAAACGACGCATTTTACCTTCGCAGATACGTCGTCCATACGTGACGCTCTTTGTTTCGTCGTGTATCTGAGTTCTTTGAAATTTCTTTGATTAATGTGTCACATCAAATATATATGTGAAATAGTGCGTTGCTAGTAAACTACGATCTGATCAACATTGATGTGTTTTTCCCGATAAACAGCAATTTAGGAATTTATTTCCGTGGAAAATTGTCCGCACAATTTAAAAAGTCTTGATTCTAATATTGAATATAAATCAACGTCGGTCGATTTGTAATTTAGTTTCAAATAAATGTTGTATCGTTTTATGTAATTCAACTTATTTTTAATGCTTTTTTATTCTAAAAGTTGTAAAAACAAAACGTTTTGCTGTTTCGCGTAATTGTACTTCTCTCTTCTCTTTATCAAAAGCGCATGATATAATATCCCGTTTCCACTTCAAGATAAGAAGCACTGACAACGTCAAGTATGCAGTTTCTTCAGCATTTTTTGTGCGAAACGTGCGATTAAAGCGATGCATCTTCCACGGTAATATGTTACACAGTTCTGTCTTTTTCCTCCCCCAACGAGCGCATATTTGCGCTCGTTTATGTGTGCTCAGGCCGCTTTTGTGCGACGCTGGTGGTTACAGTTCGAGAAGTAGCTAACCTGTGTATTTTCCGATGGCAGTGCCAGCCACGTGGACGAGAAACAATCGTCGCTGTCAATCGCTTCTGCTACGTTCGACCGGCGACAACCACGCACTCGATGTCCATTACGTCACACAAACGCGTTTTCCACTTTGATTGACCCAAGGTCGACCGATGACACAATTTGCCGACGCGCGTGATTCGATCCGCCGATGATGCTGGAAAATTTGGACCACGGACCGCGACGCAATAGCTTCTACACGCTAATCGAAGTTAAAGGATATGAGGTTATTTAAAAAAAAAACAAAATATAAAATAAGTTTGTGTAAAATTAAAGAAATCAAGAACTAGGACTTTTAAACCATACGCTGTAAATTAGAAACAATTCTAAAATTTTAAAATTAGGAAAGTTTTCAACGCAGAACATAGCATTCTATTTTTACAAAATGATTTATCAGAACTTTGGAAAAAAAAAGCAAGAAAGTTAATTTGGCGTTGCAAAGACAAGTCGCTTCGCGCGCAATTTGTAAAAGCGCACACTCATCTCAGATACATGAAATATTCAAACGAGTAAGTGTGTACACGTAAGTATAATTAGACATCGCATTCATTGTATCGCGATCTAAGTTACATTGTACTTTGTACTCGCTCCTTTTTTTTCTTTTGTTTTTGATTCACGTCATCCGTGAATTATAACCGATGTACCGGTCATAAATTCATGCGGATAAATCACCGAAATCAGCGCCTTCTAAGAGCGTCTTATCGAGGAGAAACCCGATTTGATACGGAAAAGAGGGGGTGAGACGAGGGGAAATTCGATCGACACGGCGCGGCTGGTTGCACGCGAACGTTGCATTATTATTGCCGTGGACACTATTATGTGGGCTGATGCGGAATTCGAAAGAAATGAATCGCATGTGCATACGTACGCGGCGCCGCGCGAGACGTATACAGCAATATCGCGCGACCGATCTAGGAACGATAACGCCCCAAGTATCGTTTTTAATTGTACGACGCCATTTTTTAGCGCGGGCGTGCGATTCTCGCATCGCCGCGAGGCGAAATGAAACCGCAAGGCACGCGAAACATCGCTCTGTGTCACTCTGTCGCTCATCGGGGCAGAAAAACGCGCGCGCTGTTTTGCAAGAGACACGCGCGCACACGTATAGTTTGAGACTGGCACGTGTACCGCGTTTTTTTTTTTTTGCAAGATACAAAGCGAGGAATTAAGAATTTTTATTAATAATATGAAAAAAAACGCAATGTTAGACGACAAGGACAATTTCATTCGGTGACAAAGATTGTGACAGCGATGTACTCCAGTGTATAGTGAGAGATTGAATAACAGAACTAATAGAATATAATAACTAATATACTAACAACCATGTAACAAGCAAGCGCGCTCCAAGAGTGCTATGTAACAACCGCGAATACTAATTATTGTTCTCCAAAGTGATTATAATTTTACTACCTTCGATTTCGCTCGAAGAGGAGAGGAGAATCGAAGAGCGGCGCGCGGCGTTGCCGCGTACGTTCACTTAAGCACGCTCATTTATATTACCGCCGCGCGAACGCATTGCCCCCTCGTATAATTTCCGATTCGTTACACCGAGTTCTGCGTCTACAGAAAAAGGCGGGCGATATCGTTCGCGATCGATCGTTCGTGTTCGCTCTCCGCAAATGGAATCGCCGCCGTTACCTCTCTTTGCGTCGTCGTCGACGGATCGCGTCGTCGTCGTCTCGCACGGAGACGACTACGACGTTGCGAGCGTTCGCACCGCTTGATACCGGAAGCGACGATGATCGCATTATTAATTAACGCGTGGTCTCATCACCGGCTACACGGCCGCCTGTACAGAGACGTTGTACCCTGCAGTTTACTTGGCAATCGCCTTGTACAAGTCGCGCGTATATACACGCGCGTAGCCAACGTGTTCGCCGGGATATTTATGGCGCCTCATCGGCATGATAATTGCGTGTATCTACAGCGTGCGATTTTTACAATTACGGTTACAAATTATCGCTGCCCGTTTTAATTAAATCTGGAATTATATATATATAATGCATATTATTTACTCGATTCTGAGAGAGCGAGAAAGAGTGAGAGCGCGCACGAGAGCGATATTATCGAACGCATATATCGTTCCGCATTATCTGTTCTGTGTCGCAAAAATATAATGCGCGCAATTATGTAATTACTTGATGTGTCACGTGTCTCTAACTATAATGGCGTAAACGTAACATCATGAAAATCCGATATTTTAGAATCTAGAGATAATAATAAATATTAATAATAATACAGTAGTATTAATAATAATAATAAACATTATTCAGCAGACTCTATCGCTCGTTTTATCCTTCGAGCGTTGCTTCCTCGCGCATTATTTTGCCGCGTATCCTTTTAAATTGGAGCAGCCGCGAGAGAATCGTGGAGAATCCGACATGGTGCCGCGATCTCTGGCGCGCCGCCCACGGGATTAATTTATTCGTAGCGGGGCGTTAAAGCCACACGGACGAAAAACTCGTTCCGGGCTCGTTCCCTTCTCCCCTCGGTTATCCCTCGGTTTCCCCATTCGCGACACGCCGTCCATCGTGAGGAGAGGCCAGTATCCCTGAATTTCCGTGACGGATCGTTTCCTTGGAGCATCGCAAACGATCTGGTCGGCTTGATCGATCGGTTCAGCGTCGTCCTTGAAGTCCGTTCTTTCTTTCTCTTTCGCGTACATTCGCGAGCGCTTCGAACGAAACACGATGAAGGAGCGAACGAGCGATTGGCAAAGCGGGCCCTCCTCTGTCGTGGCAAGGGACGGGCGAGCTACGACAACGAGAGTTAGAAGTTTCTTTGTCGCGCTAGAAGCCAGAGTTTCACGTGTGTATGTGCGACGGGCATTCGGAAAGCGCACACGCCGCGGTCTAAGCAAGATGGCGCGTTCTTCTCACTGTCCCCGTGAAAGGAAGTGGGGACGGGGAGCCCGACGCGGGGACCACGGACGGAAGGGGGCCCACGGGCCGGGCAGGACCGCGGGGACCACGGGGGGACGATTTCAGACTGTTGGAGGCCGCCCGGTTCCCCAAGTCGCATTAGAGAACGCTCGAGGATTATTACTCGCGCCGCCAGCAGCGGGGCCTCGCGATCCTCTGGCATCCGTGTAATAAATCCGCGCCGTCTTTCTCGCAGGACGATTTCTAATGTCGTCCGTCCCTGTATGTGTAGACCCTCGCATCGGCATCCGTAGATTTATCGCGACACACAACTTTGCGACATCACTCGCTGAAGCGACCGCGAATTGTTCGAGTTCTCGGTGGATATCGAGTTGAGAGATTCGGATTTTTGTTCGAGAGATAAAATAGATTTGTGTAAGAGACAGAAAAAAGAGAATACTTGTATTTACAATATTTTACTACTAATGTTGGAAAATATTAGGGCCGATTATGTAAATTAAAAATGTAAATTTTTCACATTTGTGAAATTTGAATTTCACAGATATGTGAAAAATTTAAAATCCGGAATTTATAAAATATTAGATGCGTTATAAAGCGGCGTACAAAAAAAACAAAAAAAAAAACGAAATGTTTACAAAAGATCACTACGTACAATATGTTGAAATTCATATTTCAAAAGCGTACTTATAAATGTAAATATAACATTTTGGGTTATATAATTTATATACGTTTACATACAATTTTTTTTATCGCACGTGAATGAATGTCACTTTTTTTTCCACATTCGCGAACATATAATTTTCGGATAATTGAGTGATATTTTCTCTCTTATCCTCAAAAAAATTACATTTATTATCGAGGCTAACGAGCGAGTATTTAAAGTTCACAGGTTCTTTGCAACTAGTTATAAAATAACTTTTCTATCTAGCGCGTAATTCACTTCAACATGTGTTACATACATTACATAGCGTCGAAGGACGAAACTTCTAGGAATGACTTAAGAAATTCAATGAATCGGATCAGGAAAATGTATCGAGATTTTAAATCCAATGACAAGCGATTTCCTCCACAAGAAAACATTTAACACTTCCGTGATCAATTTTTATTCATTTTCCAGTCCAAAGTGCATATTGCTTCTACATATTGCCGCCAGAAATCGCGTTGCGGTAATAAGCATCTCTCTTAAATATGCAAAACGTGACCAACATAATTTTGCATAAAAAAAAAAAACATCCTTAACAAAAAATATAAAGTATATTGTCTCGATGTGTCAAGTTTACTTGACACGATTTTTTCGCGCAGCAAAACAAGTTATATAAAACAATTTCTGATATTCTCAAAGTGCGTCATAGTAGTGTTCCTTAAATTATTATATGAATTATATAATCAGAAACTGCGTTTGCCACAAACATGATCGTGCCGATCTATCAAGATCATGACATGTAAATATATGCGCGTGAGAACGATAGATACATTCAACGGAAAATCCCGTAATAATAAAATCTTAATAAGATAATTGAGAAGACGCATATTGCGCGCACGGATACACATTGTTAGCTTAGGTCGGGATTCCTCACGTTAATAAAAACTGATCTGTGAAGAAGAGAAAACTTTATAATGAGAAAACCTCCACCGAAAAAAAAAAAAAGAAAATTCCATCAAGATGGATTTTCAATCAAGATTTGACAAAGAAAACCGACGTTTCAATACTTGCAATTCGAAGGTAAAAATAAATAGTTTGCGCGTTGACTTTACAATAAAGGGGATATTATAGCGAATGTTTTAAAGTACGAGATATCACACATATCTCATATAAAATTAAACAATTTTAAAATACAAATCGTGCGTATTAGTATTAATAACAAAAGAGATTGTTTTACATAGAGACGAAATTCGCGATTTATCGATTCGGTGTCTTTTAGGAGAGACACTGAATTCTTTCTTTCGCGGCCACGAGACGCCAATCGGCAAATCTGTTCTGATCCGCTCGATGAAACGGAGACCAGGTCGAGTGGCGAGTTCCACGACGTTACGAAGCGCCTCGAGAAATTGGACGCGCGGCTCCTCGAAGGGCATTTCGCAATGCGATTGCCGAGGAAGATTGGCACGGGATATTAGAAGCCGATGGAAAACCAGGTACTCAAAGGTTATTTTCTGCGATTTTATCGCAACCGGCGGGCACCTACTTTCAAGTCGCGAGGGAAAAAAAAAAGACGCGTTCGCCTCTCTTATCCTGTGGCGATGTATCGCCATGCTTAAAAGGCAACGTGATTACAATTACGTTAAGTGACGATAAAATCGCGCAATAACAATTAATTGATCCTAATAATGCTTATCGCGAGCTGCCGAATTACGTTTCATCACGATCGTGAAGCGACAGAAAAATTATTTTGAACATACTGAGCATTGCATTGCATTTAAGTATAACAATTTTTCAAACGTCGACTCTCGCAAAGTCGACGTTTTCGTGCTGAGTATTTAACGCAACGACAGAGAGGAAATTGAAAATAACCGCCGCTATTTAAAGGCAAAAACCGACGTAATATAATCGAGCTAATAATTCACTATTCAACGTTAACTATTACTACCGTGTTGCCAGCGCGCGAACGCTCCGAACGTAGTTAAATCGCGCAGCTAACAATCTAGTAAAAAAGAAAATGCAAGAAGTTCTCGCGTAACCGTTCGAGACTTGCTCGCGACACTTGATTCCGCCTTGATCGGCGCGCTAGAAAAGCTACTTCGGCGCGCATTTTGAGTCCCCTCTCTCGTTTCTCCGCCATTCCGTTCGATGCCGATAATGCGTATCAAAGATCGCACGCGTGTGTATATGCGTGCGCACGTCAGGAGCGGTTTGTGCCACTGACTGGCCGGTCCGTTTCTAGGACAGCCAGTTTTTCACGTGATTTTCGCGCCGTACCTAACGCGCCGCGGCCCGGTCTAACCTTCTTTCTTGCCGCGATGCAATCGCGATCGGCGGATATGCGGCTGGTCGATCACTGCGACGACGACGACGACGACAATGGCAACGAATAATTTTTCTTTTCGCGCTCGGAGATTTTTCACACAACGTAACTTTTTTGTTCGAACTTTTCTCCTGTTTATGTTATCGTCTGAACATTGAAAATTAATCTTCTTTTCTATCGATTATTTTTCAAGAATAGCTCGTAGTAATACATGAAATATACAAGAAGTGTTTATTTTGCGAAATTTTTCAAAGTTGTCTTTTTTTCTTTCTATTTTAAGCGCAAAGTTCTTCGAAATCTAAAAGATGGACTTAAATCGAACGAAGACAGAGCAAAATTTTTCACAGCGCGTCTCTTTATATTATCTCCGGTTCCCCTTCGAATCTCCGTTTACGTAATTCAAGGTTTTCGCCGGAATGACGAAATCGCGGAAATATGCGCGCCGAGATGCATCCGCCTGCGATCTCCGCCTGCGTCTCGACAAATGCGCGCTCCGATTTAATCAAACGATGCGTCGATCGAGAGATTCGAGTCTGTATCGTCATCGAATATCATTCGGATAGATACAAAGAATTGATTTGAAAAAAAAAAAAAAAAAAAAGAATAGGCGGTCTTACATCCTGTAATTGCGTTTAAGACAATATTGTTAAACCACCATGTGTCCAGTCTGGTTAGTTCACGCAAACAAGCAAACGCTCAGTAAAATGCAACAGTTACATAGTTATTACTGATTTGCTTCAAGTTAGATATATTGGATAATACAGTTGAGACATTCTATATGTAGACACTACTAGACTTGGGTGTTGATCTAAATACTGATCTAAATCACCGTGCGGCACGCGATCTAAAGTAAGCGGACGCACTGAATGGCTTCTTGTCCATAAAAAAAGACATTTATTTAGATTACACTCAAAGTGGCAGTTTTCTATCCGGACTGTTCTATTCTCTTCAGCGCTTTTTAGATCCTTGCAATCTAAATATTCTAAATTATCGTTTGCTTTCAGTGCCTGTAAATCTGTTTTGTCGCGTATCTCAATGTGTGTGTGTGTATGTGTGACACTGAACTTTTTACGATCATAAAATATCAATCTTCCTGAACACTTACAAGTTTGGTCTCTCTCTCTCTCTCTCTTTTCAAGTGTACGAACAATATAAAATTTCTTTACACGTGTGTGATCTTTGTGATAAATTATAATAACATTGCAACACAATTATTTTTATAGACAATTATATATAAGTTTGCCTCTATATATGAATAGAAAACAGACAATATTGTTTTATTACATGTATATCGTAAAATTACACAAAAAAAATTATAGTATACCAGTTTACGTCTAGATCTTTGCATCGGCACTCCTTTTGCAGATTTATCTCACTTACTGTCACACGCCGTGTTTTATTTTCAATCGGGCGGACATAATTTGTTTGACGAATCGTGATAAAGACTTGATCTCGATCATGCAGCGCGAGTATCCAAGGTGAATAGAGAGCTCGAGAACGCGCTCGACAAAAATGCAATTAAAATTGCTCGGGGTGGCACGCCGATTGCTATTACGGTCAACGGAAATGTATTTTTTTTCCTCACCGACACGCGGATAAGAGAACGGCATGATGCAAAATGTTCTTGAGCGCAATCCCTCCCCGTTACAAAATTAGCATAATGGCAATCTTCTAGATATGTGATTGTTTCGCCGAGTCGCGTGTTTATTCGCACAACTCTCAGTACAATATTTTTTTCCCCCTTCGAAATGAAGATTTATTGATTATATTGCCTTCGCGCTCGCGTTACAGTTCGAAAAATCGATTTCATGAAACATTTATAGTCAGATCGATTACCGATATTGACTTTGGCTGGAAAAATTGCGCGTATATGCATGCATGATAAATTACGCCGCGTAACAGTCATTTCGCGGAATGCAAAAATAACGCACGCGCGAAAACGCGTAGCTATAAAATTTACATTTCTAAAACTTGGGTTTGCATTTTCATTTACCATACAGCAAAATAAACTCTGTTTCAAGTAAGTAAATATGTGTGTCATATATTTCTAAAAGCCTTTTTTTAACAGAAAAAAAAAAACATGAATCTTCCAGAAGAATTTATTTTTTTTTACCTCGAAGTACGAGATGCTTGTTATATTGTAAATCAGTGAAAAAGAGAGAGACATATCGCTCGCAAATGTTGCAAGTGCAATTGTATAATTCGTCTATTTTCGAGATGATAAACAATAAAAGACAAAATTTGTAAAAGCGTTTCAAATTTATTTTTTATTCAAGAAACACGAAATTTCTTCGTTATTATTAATCGAAACAATAACAAAAGTCGCAACATTTGCGTTGTGCGAATTCGCGAGTGGATAAGCGTGTATCAGCCTCGTGAGAAGCAAATATTACTTCAATTAAAGCCGCGTAAATCCATGTGGTGCGTCAGATATGCGACGATGACCGATAAGTGTATTATTTTTCGCGTTATTATCTGCGCCAAAAGACAGCGGAGAAACGAAGCGATGCCGTTTCGCGGTTTCGGCGCGCTGCGTTCACACGTTTATTCGCTCGCGCGTGCATATACACGCACGCACATTTGTACACGCGGACACTAGGAGTACGGGTATTTGGCACAAGGCCGACATTAGCATCTCTACCGGTATACTCCCTACCATTCTCGCCGTTCGTCGCCGTCGTCGCCGTCGTCGTCGTCGTCGTCGTTGTCGTCGTCGTCACGGCACAACTCTATCCGCAGAAACCTGTATTCCGGTTATCTCACTCTCGCGAGAACCGAGAGAGACCGACGGCATTCGCCATCGTGAGAAGGCGAAAGACCTCCTACTCTACCGGCGAGCGCAGAAACCGTTTGGAAATAGGCACGTCGATTCGACTACGTTTTTCTTTTCTTATTTTTCTTCTCTTTTTTTTCTCTTTTCTCTTAACCGGATGAACGCGGTTTCCGTCGTTGGGCCGACCGTTCGGCGAGCATCCGCTCTCGAATCCTTAATGTTTTCTTCGAATTGGAGCCGCGCCCTTCCCGGATGATTCCGTACTACATTCGATCGCGTCGGGAAAAATTCGTAAGCGCGCAGATTCCCGCCCGAAATGGAAACCGATGTAATTCCGCCGCGCGCTCGGATTTCGTTTGTGCGACGTCGCGCAAGAATGGCTTTTCCGTTTCTCTCGGAAGAAAAGTCAGAAAAGTATTAGTAAAAATATTACTTTGTAACAGTTTTCTCGAGTAAACATCTCGATTGATATATCCCTCTATATTTAGATAAGTGGAGCAAAGCTTTATCTCGAAGAATTAATCATACGATAATTAAGAAGTTGTCGAGCACGAGATAATATTGCGCCGTCAAATTAGATCGAAATTTCTGCGAATTTAATTGCGATAAGATATTCTTTCGAAAATTGTTGACACATTTTCTCGGTTCAACTTTTTCGCGCGTGTTAAAAACAAACAATCTGTCTGATAAAAAAAAGAAAGCATTTTTTTTTTTATCTTATGTGACATTATTTTAATGGAACAAGTAGTCAAGAAGAACCTACTTTTAACAAAAATGATCGTGCATGGAGTTTGAAGTGGAGGTTGAAACTACATATAATTTTATTTAGATTTCTTCTGAAGAGAGAGTCTACGAGAAGTCTTTAAACTTACTTTTAAACCGTACAAGATATAGCAGAAGTTTATGATGAGATAAATGTCAAAAATACACATTTCAAGTCAAGCAGGTCAAGTTTACGCAAAGCATAAAAAGAGAAGTTATCTAATATTAATCTTTATATTAGTAATTAAAATATTATTTTTATGTATTTTACGAATAATCACTTATAGTTTTTCTATGTCTGAATTTATGCGCAATATTCTCACGGTTCGCGCAAACGCACACGGCGAGAAGAGAAAAAAAATAGAAAAAAACAATTAATTATGCAATTATCCGCGCGGGACACCGCGCAAAGTAGGTCTATACCAACAGGTTTCGCCATCGGAGCGCGTTAATACACGACGGAATTTCGCAACTGCCGCGGTTTCGCAGTGAGACCACTTGCAGTCCACGATCATCAGAAAGGAAGGGGGCGAGCAGATTGTCCATAAGATCGACAAGTTCGATAATCGTCGTTGCTGATCTGGCATTGGACTATCGTCGCGAATCATGGAAATCGCGCGTGTGGATTCGAAGAAGTTTCGCTCGCGGATTTCCAGGTCGTTGTAGAATCGACACTTCGATGCAATCGTATCGAGATTTCTCTCCTTCCTTCTCTCTCTCTCTCTCTTTCTCTTTTCCGCTCTCTCTTCATCTGCTTTTCTCCTCCATGCTCCTCGAGCGTGCGAGTGGAATCCGCACGTTCGATAAGTAATGGGGCA
This sequence comes from Pseudomyrmex flavicornis, assembly GCA_014825475.1. Classification (NCBI taxonomy): domain Eukaryota; kingdom Metazoa; phylum Arthropoda; class Insecta; order Hymenoptera; family Formicidae; genus Pseudomyrmex; species Pseudomyrmex flavicornis. The sequence goes on along the minus strand of QVNW01001242.1, from coordinate 62,035 downwards.
TCGAGTGACACGTTAACCTGGATGACCGGTATACACACGCTGAAAAGCCTGTAAGCGCGACTCGTTCGCCGGATTAGCTGGTACATGCGAATTGGCGAGATTCTAGTTCGCGTTTCACCTTCGGTGAAACAGCGCAGCGACCGGATGTCTAATGAACAGGAAGCTAGTCGCCTCTTCTCTCGCTTCTCCTTCTCGATCTTTCATTCCTTATTTAATTCTTTTTTAGAAGACAGAGAGAGAGAGAGAGAGAGAGAGAGAATATAAAAATAAAAAAAAAAATATTTAATCTTTATCTGCTCTAGTAACACAAAATTCAAACATTTTATATATTTAAGAATCCATACGCACGATTTGCGGAAAATAAATTTTATTTTTAACAAATAATTATTTTCTACATGATATATTATTGAAAACAATTTTTGCGAGGAAGATGCATTAGCAGGATCGTTTTGTGCACTTTGAGGCTATTTTTGAAATTTCACGGGATTTTTTTTTTAAAGTAAACAAAAAAATTAAAAATATCATATTTTTCGTGATTTAACTAAAATTATCTCCCATTTTCGTAGAGACGCAATTCTCATTTTACATCCAAAAATGGTGTATAATATAATTTAGAATAATAATTGAATTTCCATATAATGCCGGCGCGCTATAATCTGATAAATGTAGAATGAAATATAAAAGTCTCGATAAATCAATATGTTCCAGCGGCGCTTTCGCGCGGAGACAAAAATCGCATTGTGAGGATTTTCAGTTTTGAAAAGAGAGGCGCTAAATACCGCGGAATTTGCTCGCGCGTAAAAATGTTATCGGTAATAAGAAGCAAACAATGCCGCCGTAATAATATACGGCATTACGGCGATACGTTTATCTACATCGTTAAATATGTTTTTCATTAAAATTCGAGGGAACGAGCGATTTTTAGCCAATTAGAGCCGTGCAAAATGTCCCGTGTTTCACGTGTAAAACATATTATATTTCATAAATTTTAATATCATATATAATATCAATGAATATTGTCTGGCCGTAAATTTTAACGGGCAACTCATACAACGTGCCCGCGCGTTTCTCGTTACGCTCTCGGAGTGAATTGTAATTATTACGTGCGGCAGCGAATTCAAAACATCGCTATGTTCCGTATTCTCTACTTGCTTACTTCTCTCTTGGTCCTATCACTATTCAGATTTTTCTCTATTATATTAGGCAATGCTCGCCTATCGGATTTGGTTTGTTAATATTGCTGCTAAACAAAGCAAAGTTTACCAAATAAAGTTCGCGGATATTTACCAGATAACTCCACACGTATAATACGCAGCTTTTCAAGCAAGAACACCGATGTTATTTCACATTATTTACACATAATACCGTACCCCACACGCTCATTATAACACGCTCTAAGAACATGCAAATATATATCTCCAAATGCGACATTGCCAATTTTATAAAAATTTAATTTTATAAAAAAAAAAAAACAGAAAAAAAGAGTTATATTTGTTTTTAGATTGTTCGCTAAATGTGGTTTTGTCGTATATGTGTTCACAAATTTAAATTATACGTATAAAATAAATACAAATAATATAATATAATAAATACAAACAATAATAAACACTACAATCACGTTAATGTAAATAAAATATTGTGACTATAAAAACTGTATGCAAAATAAAATTAATATATGCGCGAGATATACGATGTGGAAGAACAAAAATACCGTTAAAATATCATACATATATATTTATTAAACAGTCGAAAAATTTTTAAACAACTACTCGGACGAATGTGTTCGCGAGGAACGCGACACGTAACGAAACGGATACGTCGCTGCGAAACGAGCATAATATCGGTCTCCGTTATCGTCGGATGCACTTTGGGCTCGCAATTCGGTGCCCCCCTCCTTCGTACTTCGCTACAAAGAGTTCGTTTACCCCGTTTATACGTGCGCGCGAGGCCGGCCGCCTATCGGTCGATTCAGCCACGACATTCGACGAGCGGAGCGTCGAGAAAACGAGAGCGACGAGATAAAACTGAATTTTAAGACGCGCGATCGGAAACCTCCCCGAACAAACAAATACAAACGGCGTCTAGACGCCCGTCGTACAATCGCCTTACATGCTGCGCGTTACATCTGTCGCAGATGCATAAAGTAAAGCAAGAAGAAGTGCACCGATGCGAATATAAGATCGCGATGAAATCCGCTTAACGCGCATTAATCATCGCTTGCATGTGTGTGCCAAATGTATGCTTAAAGATATAAGAGAATACAGTGCAAGTGTATATTTTTAATAAAAAAATATTCTTCAATATTTACTAAGTGTATTTTTCCACAAATATAATATTGTGTGTGTTAAAAATTATTTTGCGCTGCAAAGTTTTTTAAATAACACAGAAATCGGTTTAAAAGTTTAGCTCCCAGACGTTGATAAAACGTTCGAGAGAACATATAAGCGCGCTGTGGATTTCCAACGGTTTATCAAATGACTGTTAATTATCAGTATAATTTCGCGCAAAAATTTCGAGAAGCGGATGTTTCAGTCGCGCTTGCATCACCTGCGCATGTGGCAAGTTAGTTCGCGGAGAGTCCGGGAATAAAAAGATAGCATTATGATTCATACGCCGAAAATGCTATCGCGATCTTACGATTGCACGTCGAACGAGCATCAGCGTGTGTCCGCCACGATAACCATCGATCGTTGCAGCGCGGATTTCGTAACATCTCTCGCAATCCATCGGATATATCATCGCGATATATTGATTTCCAACTTCGTGTTTTCTCTCGCGTTTGTTTCGCGCGTCACTTTCGACCGTCATTCGCGCCGCGCGACAAATTTCACCGTCGAATATCGTGAACGATCTATTTTCGGCGCGCGCGACAAATGAGATACGTAATGTCCTGCTTCGCGATCGCGAAGAGAAGGGAGGAGAACGAATATGCGTGGGACGATATCTGACGGGGAGGTGCGCGTTGAAAACCAGTTTCTCGTTTTTCAGCTATATTTGCGCACTTAGCGCGAAAATGAGCAAGATAAGCGGGTACGCGCCGGACCGATCGCCGGCACTCGACGATGAATTATCACCGGCGCGACTTTAGAACGCGGAAAGAAAAATTAACAGCGAATAGAATTACTAAATAAAATAAGCGAGAGATGCACATTAAGCAAATTTATTTTTTTCGTGTCATTGTATGTGTACGTATTTGTTGATGTATTTAAGGATCGCGATTCGCTTCTGAAATCTCGAACCGCTACTTCTGAAATCCGCTAATGTTGCTTCCTCTCCGTTGATCACCATTTCGCGTGACGACGGCCAACGGTAACGCTTCTCAACTTTCTTTTTTTTTTTTTTTGCGCGCGTCATGCTAAATTAACGAGCCCGTGTGACATAATGGTAAACTGTATTTCGTTTAATGCACGTATGAAGTAGGAGCAAAAAGTGTGTTCGTAAAACAAAAAACAAAAAAAAAGAAAACACACTCAGTTTTAATCAAGTTTTTCTCATTTTCAACTGAATTTAAATAATCGTTAACGTTCGATATTTTTTTTTACGAAAAAAACAAATTAACATACCAAATTTAGTTTTTCCGTAAAAATAATCGCGAGTATTTTCCTGTTTGACATTAGATGTAATAAGCTTGTGTTAATTGGACGTGATCTATTATCGATAAACACGTACCGCTTTTTTGCGACATCTAATATTACTTTTAAACGAGAACAAAATTATTTTCTCAGAAAACAGGAGAAAACATCGTGAGCTCAATCTGTTTTCCGTATTAATTTCTGTCTTTAATAAACAACTTGAGAAAATATACTTACGGCAAAAAGCTGCGCGTTTGATCTCTAAGTACGCAATTGAAATATTAACCGTAAAGACAATTGCGATCCGACACTTGCTTCATTTATCAAACTTAATCACGTAATCGTTTATGTCACGCAATCGATCGTGAGACGCACAAAAAATCATACGATCGATAGCGAGATCAAACGATATTGACATTTTTTTTTCCGAATTCGCGCTTTTGCTCATCTATTCGTCTTCTCGGAAAACAATGATTTTCGCGGCAAACCTAAAGCCAACCCTGTCTGCCCTTCTGTCAGTTGGAGACCGCGAAAGAGCATTCCGCGCGGCGGTGATCTTATCGCGCGTGCGAATGTGCCGGAATTCAGGATCCGCCGCTGCATCTGGCAGTCCTGTGGCGGATCGACGTCGTCGGCGCGTTTCGAGTGACGTTATCATTGGCCACCGAAATAGCGCTGATAAGGTCGTCGAACGCGCGCGGCCAACGATGCGACGCTACGTCTGCTCCCAATAGAATTCCATTAATCTGGCTTACGACGATCAGTATGCGACGCCGGTGGCGTCGCGTCGTGTCGATAATTTAACCCGAGGATGGATAACAGCGCGTCTTTCGTGTAATAAGCGAAAAGGGGGAGAAAGAAAATCGACATAATATATTTTTGCGTCTTGAGACTTATATACAAAAGCGGATGTCTTCTTGTAAGAAATTTTCCGCACACTTCCGTTTATTTGCAAAAAGTCATCATTTATTTGAACAAAAAAGTACGCGCGTTTAATCGACGCGCACGCGTCTCTTTAACACAGTCGCACGCGTTGAAACACACTTGCGCATACACATCTACACGCTGCTATCGGGAAAAATGTACGCGCGCGACTCAGCTGGAGTTTAATCTCAATTATTTTGCAATTATAAGCAAAATGCAAGCTTTTCCGTGTCTCTTTGTTACGGTTTTTATGTATGTAACTGAAAATCGTATGTATCTTTCATATTTCTTTACTTGATTGTTAGTACGATTGTTAGTACGATGGTTAGTACGATTATAAATTTGTATTATAAATTTACATTGTGAAATTTCACCATGTCAACACGAGCAAAAATAAACACGCACACTCGGAAATTTCGGTAATATCGATTTCGCGACGTTGATAGCGACGATTTCGGCATGTAACGATAAAGTAATAGCCGTTCGTTAATTACGCGAACGGTGAAAGAAGCGGGGAAACGCAGAGTAACGTCATCGTCGTCGTTGTCGTCGTCTGCCGTAGCAATCGACGAGCCGCGTTGCGTCGAGCGTAGATAATTGAGTTTGCTGAGAAAGGCACACAGTCATTGATGTGCGCAATCGTTTTCGCAGAGCGACTATGCTGCGACGACGACGTCGATAAACTGCCGAAAGAAGAGAAAGCGAGAGAAGAACGAGCGCATACGAGATGGTTCGTGGGAGGGGATGCGGTTGATACGCTTTGAATTTTCCGAACAGTGAGAGAAGAAAGTAGATGGCAAAGGAGACACTTACTTTTCGTGAAAACTATTACGAAGTGGCCAAACGAGAAAGAAAGAGAACTTGTGAGAAAGTTTTTAAGAGAAAGTTGTAAATTTTGTATTGTATGTATTTAGAATTTTTTCACGAGTGAATGCTCTAAATTATTGTCCGCAATAATAACTTTCGATGACAGTCCTGCAAGTTATTTTCATCAGTAACTTCGTTCGCGATGATGAAAAGCACAAATTTCACGTCACAAAAAAAAGACCGATGTAATGTGCAAAAAAGATGAACGAATTACGTCTCGAACGCTGATTTTCTTATCGCGGGAACAATAAACACATAAGAAGTGAGAACGGATTAGCGATGCTAATCCGTGGCGCTAATTATACAGTAGTTTCGTAACGGGTAGTTTCGCGATGTTGAAGTTGCGACGCGTCGTCGCCACGTCGTCGTCGTGGTTCGATATTGTGAACGACGCGACGTGATCTTTCGCGAGAGATCACGAAGATTTCGCGCTGCCGTTTAATTATGCCGGTCGTTAGTATTGAGAAGCACAACTTCGAGGAATCGTCTATGTATACGCGACGAACGAAACGAGAGACCGAGAAGCACGTAAGACAATCGCGTGGAAATTTCAATACAGTAGATTTTCTTCCCCTTCCAGCGACCAACTGGTAGCAAGAGACGAAAGATACAGTACGAGTTGCGCAGTCACTCAAGAATATCGGGGAATCATAGTGGGGGGAACTATTGGCCCGCCAATCAAGGAGAAGTCGAAATTGTAGTTGTTGCTCGAAATTACTAGAGTTTTTACTTTAATTAATGCTCAATCCAGAACGATATCGTTTCTCTACCTCGGTCTTTGCAAACAAGAAAAAAAATCATGTATGTACAGTAGTTTCGTATAAAAATAAAATAATTTAAATCATTAAACAATTAATGTATTAAGGCTCATGAAAATAATTTATATCGTGAAAGAGTCTTTTACAAAAAGACTTGTCGGAAATAATAAATTTCAAACAAAGAAGAAGTATTACCTATTTGATTTCCTGAAGAAAATAATGCGAAAACTCTTATTATATAACTCGTTCAAGTTTCGTCTAGCGATGCGTCTTTTCCGAACTGCAAAAACAAAACTCGGTCGTCAATGTGGCTCGAACGTTGTTTTTCACTCGAAGGGCGCCGGAAGGTTAATAAACAACGTGGGACTGGTCGGTTATGGCCCGCGCGATCGTATACGGCGCGTATAATTTGGACCATCCTGTAGCGGGAGGGAGTGAGGTAGGTTAGTGAATCGACGGGTGTTATCTGGATGCACGGAACGTGCAGACGGCCAGTACGGAACAACATGTTGTCCGAGTCAGCGAAACAGAGACACTTTAAGCAAAGTTGGCGGCGAATCGGCTTCGCGAACGGCGCTTGAAGTGCGCTTTCCACAAGCACACACACTCGCGTGTTTACACACACACACAAGTCAGTGCGCGCGATGCATGCGAATAACGCAGTGCGTGTTGCCCGTGGTCGATGCAGTTTGAAACGTCCATTTTCGCGCGTCGTCGTTCTCAACACGTGAGCGGTTTTCCACCGGAAGTGAGAAGCACGTGCGAGTGCGTGGTATAGGTGTGTATGCGTGGTGAAGTCGCTGCAGTAGCAATAAACGACTTGAACGGCGCGACATAAACGCTAACAATGCGAACATCGTTTTCGGGAGAATCGCTTTTGGAAAATCGCGCGCGAAACGGAAAGAGAGAGAGAGACTTCTTCGCGTGAATTCTTTCGTTACGCGAACGAAACGCCGTGATGACATGGCGATTTGTCGATTATCAATTTTGTTTCTTCTTGCCAATTACTAGTTTATCGTAATCAATATCGACGCACTACGCGTAGTGATTTCTCTCAGTTCGCTGCGTCGCGAGCGCACGAACCACGGCGTATATCACGGCGCGACTCTCTCTCGTTTGATATATCGAATTTCTCGATTCTCGCGACAGGAGAATTCCGATGAACACGAGTGATTAGTGCAATTAGGCAACGTTTCTGCGGCGAGTCGCAGCGTCAAATTCTCGTCTGAATGCGAACGCCGAGCACGGTATGATAAAAGTATCGCTGATACGCGGGAATTTACGCGTGTTCGCGTAACTTTAGATTAAAGTGGCCGAGAACGAAGAAGAATTCAACAACTTTGCAATCGTCCCGGTATTTTGACTGACTTTGGTTTGTTTTTTTTATTATCCAACGTGTATAAAAAACTCTTCAGGCAATCCGCCAACCATTTATATTATTAACAATTGATATCTGTGCTAAATAACGTTTATTATTTTGAGAGTAGTAACACAAGGACGATCCAGCGACGAGAATTTCACTTTTCCGGACCGCGAAAACTGGCGATCCTGCGAGGACGGAAGACCTGCGAAGTTTCTTCGGACATCGAGAACGAAACGCGGTAGGTATTTTATAAAAATTTTGTTTAATATTATGCGTTAGTAGATTTCAAAATTTTATCGAACGTAAAATTTTGTTTGCTCCACGAATATTTTATAATATTTTTTGGTAAACGGCGATAAAACTTTACGCGAATATAGACAAACGATTTGAAAAATTCAATTAAAAAAATATACATACATATATATATATATACAGAGGTAACATTTATTTTCTGTTGCATGAAAACGCAATATATCATCTAACGATAACATTTAGAGTTATAACGTTCAACGCCAATTCGAATGCATTCAATTTTTGAACAGTGCGAACATGCGCGACTCTGGGACGCGATTATTTGATAATCCGTATTTATTTTTGAGAGAGAGTTTTTTCGGGATATTGAAATTCTCGTGCAAGAGTTTAAATAAAGTCGGATTCTCCGCGTGTGTTGAAGAGAGGGTTGAAGAGAGGTTAAGCGCGAAGTGAATTGGCAATTTTGTAAGTGCGCGTTCTTTCCGATGCGCGCTGACGAATTCAGCGCATTAACGATTTGCATTTCCATCGTCTCTACGTTTTCTATTTTTCCTATTTCGAGAAGATACAAAGAGATGTATTTTTCTATCGTCGCTTTATTGCATTAAGATAAGAAAAGAAAATTGTTAAATAAAAATTTACTAGTTTTCGCGAAAAACAATAAATGCAAATCGAATGCACAATTGACGATATCGAGGCAACGAAGTTAAATCTAGATCCATTTTTGCTTTTCATGACCTTCGGCAACTTCGAACAAACATGTTTTTTCACCGACAACTCGACATACTTATGCAAAAAGGGAGCCTGCAGTTATAATCTTGTCGTATAATTTCACAACGTTAAATGTGCGGCTAAAAACATATAATATCTCCGAGATATCGTATCTTACTTAGAATCGAAATTTCATGGCCGTTCTTGCGTGAAAACAATAACGGTAACTGCTTATTGAAAACAACAGAAAAAACTATGACGCGACACACAGACACACAGGCATTTGTGCTTGGAGTGTAGATAAGTCGATTTTAAAACTTTGTAAAATTCACGAATATATTTATACAAAATTATATTGCACTTAAAACAAGAAGAAACGCATACACAAACATATTACGCGGAGAGACATTGTTTTCCAACAACAAAACCGAAGAGTGAAAATTAGGAAACTCAATTTATTCGATGTCGTAAAAAACGCAAGATACGAAATTGCGAATTGTAATTAATGTAAATGAACAATTTTTTTGTTTAAAGCGATAACTCTTTAATTGAGCAACAGAAATACGAGACGATTCTTTATAAAAGGGATTATCTCGTTCATTGGCCCGCCGCTTTTCGGCTTAATTTGAGTTTACATCACGTTGTTGACGTAAAGTCGCTTCTCTCTCGCTCTCTCTTTCTCGTCGAGATGAGTCGCTCGACTTTCGGCGTGGCGGGACTCAATGAAACACACAGTCGCTCGTGCTGCAGATAAATCCGGACGATAACGAGATGCAGCGCGCGCTCTGCGTTACCTCACCAAGTGCAATGCTACGAACTATCACTTTTCTCGCGCTGGAAGACTACGGGCGGACGGGCTGGATAGATCGTGCGCCGTAACAGTTGCGAAATCCATTGTGAAGCGTCGCGTATGAAACCGAGTCATTACGCGCCTACGTACATACACGCGCGCGGATATTTTATATTTGCGAAGAGAGTTCTCTTTAAAGAGCTGCTGCGATTTACTGTTAGGCCGTATGACGGTGCTGGAGACCCGCGGGACTATTCGACGTGTGTTGACTGTGTGCCGAACACGCGGCTTTGTGATCCGAATTTTTGTGAACGCGAGATTTGATGAGATAATTATTTCGCTCATCTTGGATGGTTAATAAATAAATTACAAGTAGATATTTTTGACGATATATTGTGCTCGCGAATTGTAGATGTATGATGTAGAAATAAACATATAAAACGAATTATAAAAATTAAAAGTATATAAAATAAAATTACTACGCAAATATTTAAAGTACAGACACACATGGGAAAAAAAATGACGTTGAATCAAACAGCATCAGATTAATTGAAATATATCCTGTTGATGCAACATCAATATTATTGAACTACACACAGCAGATAGTTTTGCTTTAAGAATCTAGATATTAAATTAATTGTAATTGAGCGAACTATTTATTTTTGTGGCAGCCCGTCGATCTTAATTGAAGCAACTCGATTTCTTTTTTTTTTTCGTTTACCTTCTCTTCGAATCTGATAAATTAGAATAGAGTCGCGTTATCGTTTGCGATATATCGTTTATTGTAACGCAGACACATCTGAGGAAAATGGCGGGGATTAATTCGCGAAGGAATTAATTTCTCGAAAGGTATCTCGAGCGAGGATATATCTCAAGATGTTCAATTCCCGTTTAAATAGCCGACACGCGTAAACAATGGAGATCAACGGCCGTGGTGGAATAGTCCGCCTGTTTCTTAATGAAGTGCCTCGCTCTTTCATCATCCCTGCTGCGGCGGTAGATAATACACGACGAACGGAACGCAAATACACAACTCGACTTGCTCGCAAGCGAGCGAGCGAGCGAACGATCGAGACGGGCGTCCTTGTGTAGAGATTCCTCGCGGTAGTTTCGCCGAGAACCGAGTTTCTGATAAGATTAGTATATCTACTCTTTGCGAACACACAAAGTCGTATACGCGATTCCGGAAAATCCGAGAAAATTCTTTCGCGGCGAACGTCGTTCGCACAACGCGAGCAGAAACTTCGCAACCTCGAAGCTATAATACGCGGTTGCTTCGTTATTTCGTCCATTTTTGCTCCGAAACGTTTATCTCGGAATAAATCGCTTAAACATCTCGCGCGATCTCTTGTTCACAATTTTATTCGTTCTACATTTTTTTTAAGCAAATGTTCTCCTCGTGTTATTTCCCCGTCAGAAATTGTTCTGCTACATGTATGGAGAATTATCTTACGGAGATATATTAATTATCCGTTCGGTATATTTTAAATTGTTTTATTTCTTCTCTCTGTGTGCGAACAATCGAACTCGTAGCTTCGTTTGATTTTGCGCGTCGATATCGGACACTTTCCACGCGCGATTATCATCCCGCAGGTTATTGACTGACACGGAGTTGAGTGTGTCGCGCATGAGTCAGAGCGTGTTCGATTTCAGAGGTTGTTTAAAGCGTCACGATCGGTGGATAGAGCGTGTGCGGATCGATGTTTAAAAAAAGTGGCAGGCGGTAATATCGAAGCTCGCGCGCGTTGTCCGCTTGCGCGCGATAGAGTGCGGCCAACACAATTCCGCTAATTGCGCTTTATTGATACCCGGTGCATATACACGTCGCGCTTTGACGCTCCATTCGTGCGGCGCGATCCGAAAGACGAATTTGAGCTCTGCAGCGTGGCCGCATGCGGTCGAATTTTAACTGCCGCGAGTTCGTTTTAGACCATCGTTTAACTCCGCGGTATCACGCTCGTTACGGATAGCACGACGCGTTGGGAATTCGGGATGGACCGTGGTCGGTTCTCTGCTTTATTATGATACGCGAATGTGGCACAAAATTTCTTGACTATAACACGTAGAGTTTTTATATGAAAAGAATAATTTGCTGTAGTATTTGAAGATTAAAAAAAAAAAAAAATCCTAGAAAAGAATACTTGACGTTCGTAAGATGAAGAGATCGATTTACAATAAATATCATTTTTTCTCTCGAGAAAAGTGTATTTTCGAAAAAAAAAACAGAATTTGAAAAATTTAATTTCACTCACAACATACTTGTCAAATGAATTATGTATTTCGCGAATTTTATCAGCGCTAATAATTGTCACAACAAAGCCGGGAATTTCTGGATGAAATATCGATGAGGTAGAAATGCTATTTTTAAACCGCATTGATTGATTTACTCTTTCCGGACGTGATGTATGCGCTTGTGACGTTTGGTGCGCGCGAGAGCACGAGCGAACGCTTTTCGCTTATACACAACTCTCGCGTGCGTACGCGTGTTGGCACGCATTGGGATAGGTCGCCGGTGGTCGGCAGGACAGCGGATGCATTGTTTCAGGAGTGCCCTGAGCACGTAACCGTTCGCCGATTCATTTTTACACATGTCGCGCGTTTCGCAAATTTGTCTACAGTGCAAAACAAGTGCGTCGTAAAATTTAATTCGTCCGAAATTTTTTACAATGTGCGGCAAAGTGTTTATTTATTAAAGCTTACACTTTCTCATTTGCGTCGTTGTTAAAAATATTTTTAAACAAACGTGAAAAAATGTAAAAACAGGCCAAATTATTTTTTTAATGTGTGTATGTGTTATTTTGCAAAGAAACTCCGACTTCTTTGCTTAATTAGTGACCGAATGTGCCTCGTTTGCATTCTACTCGAATCGCCGCCAGATTTTACGACGCCAATTGGGTACGGAACAAGAATCTGGAAGGTCGAATAATAAGTATCTGTGACACACGCGACATGGTAGGTAGCGTTTTAAACGGGGAAAATATTAAGTCAATTAGAAGACGCGGCTTTCAGACGTAAAGTGTTTACTCAGACGCGGCAAAGAAAACCGCAAGTGTGTAATGTCATTAGAAACGTGTGAATAGACGTAATGTCGGGTGTCTTGAGTGTTAATTATCAAAGATATATAGGTGCATACGTGGTAGTCGCTCTCTTGCTCTTTCGGATGAAGAGTTTGCACTTATCAGCGCCGCGCGAAAAATTTTATATTAAATACTCGACATTGTGTGTAGAGAAAACGTAACTGTGAAATTAATTTCACTTCAGAGTCTGAAGTTAATATATAAACAAGGTAATATATGTTGCAAGGAATCTCGCGTTGAATCTTCTATTAGTGGAGGTAAAGAAAACAATTGCAAAATAATTGAAATAAATTATAAAATAGTTAAAACTAAAAATAAGCGATTATTTGTATTGCAACATTATCTTACTCCATCTTTTTTTTAAAACACTTGTTAAAAATGTTATACAAATGTTAAATTAAACCGCAAAATGTCATACAAATGTTAAATTAAACCGCAACATTTCGCGAAATAAAAAAAAAACGATTGCCATTTCGTGGACGTGAATCGTCCTGTAGTCATGTATATATATATATGTACACGTAGCCATTGAAACTCGCCGCGCAACGACGACGAAAAAGAAAGGGAATGCGAGAGAAGGCGAGAGCGAAAAAAAGAGAGAGAGAGTAAAAGCGAACGAGGCGCGGCCTCGTATTTTCGGGTGACCGTGGCCCTGCCCTCGGTTTTCGAGGCTCGTTTATGTGCCACTCGGTGCACTTTACCAACACAACGTAGTCCCGGGATTGCGCGCGGCGCATTTTACACCGCTGCTCAAAAAGTTTGAAGTACCTTTACAAAGTGCACAGTAACTAAACTAAAAATAGAAGACTTCATTGAAGTAGTGATCTTTGTAATTACCTTCATTTTCGTCTAGTTTTCTTTCAATTATTGCATCTTAAACATTACATCCTCACAAATTTTAAACAAATTATAATCTTTCTTTTCTAATAAAGATATTATTGAAAATGTCAATATAGATTTACGAATGTCGTGCGCTATTTAAATAAAGTAATTATACTTTTCTGTCGTAAAATTTTTAATATTTTAATTCCAAACTTTTTCCAGAAACGTTTAAAATCAAAAATCGATGCGTTTGCAATAAAAATAATGGTTAAATTCGCGAATCGGTACTTGGAATTTTTGTGCCGTGGTGTAATCCGTCTGCATACGATGTCTGCGTGCATTTGTGCAACAGAGGGGGTCAATGGTTTCGGCGGTTTTATTATTCGGCACTGCGCCGCCGAGTTAACCCAGGTCAGTGTGTGGCAAAAAAGCCGTACGTTCGGTCTGGCCGGGCGACGAAGCGGGAAGAAACGCGCGCGCAAGAAAGAAAGAGAGGAAGCGCAGAGGATGAGGAGGGCGAGGAGGGCGACGCAAATGTGCACGGCGTGTCACGCACGCACACACATACGTGTACGCGGGAATGCATCCGCGATGCGGACGACCATCGTCGTTGCCAAACCAGGCTGCGCCTGCACTCGCTCGAAGTTTCGCGAGATTCTTGCTGGAGACGACGCGAAAAGAACAAGCTGTAGAAATAAGTACAAGAAAATTGTCTATTTTTGTTGTTGTAGAATTGAAAATTAATTCTGACACAGATTTGCAAAAGATATTGTGATAAAAAATAATTTTACTTGAAATTAGAAGCAAAAAAACAACGTATCGTTGTATCGGAGGTGACTAGCGTGAGGAAATTACGTTCGCGAATGCGTGTATTCGTCGTAGCTTTCGGTTAATGTAGAAGTTACAACCGGTGGTCATGCAGCGTCTCGCATTTATGCAGAAATGGATCTTAGATGTATATCGTGATATCGCCCGGCATTAATCGAGTGATGAATAACTCGCAAGATAATACCTTTAATCCTAGATCTGACGGGAGATCCATTTGGCTAATTAGGCGTGCGCGACGGAATCCTTTATCTGTTATATTTCATTCCGTATTATTATTATTATTATTACTTCTGTTCTCTTTTATATTTGCGTGCTTCCGTATTTAGAGGACGCGTATATGCGCGTGTATATATATGTGTGTGTGTGCGTATGTGTATGTTGAAAGAGAGCGCGCGCGAGGCTGCCGCATTGTTCGCACTCAAAATTAGAGCAACTGATATCTGTCCTGGAAACGCGCGTGGAACACGTCGTTTCGCACAAAAAAGCCGCGGACATAAACTCGATAGTTGAAAATGCCGAACGAATATTCCGGTGCGTTGTATTTTCGCTTCGATGACGAGCCTATACGAGCGGGCATTATAATTAAAAGCGCCTATATATTACCTTTGGTCGCGATCTAATAATACTTTCGCGATTTCTCGCGAATTCCCGCGGGGAACAATTTTCGCGCGAGCAGAGCAGAGCTGTTGGAAATTTCTGTGAAAATTTTCTAGACAATTAATCTTTGGTTTATTTAAATTTACTGTCCCGCGTTTTCGAGCGATTTGTATTTGTGCACGTGAAATGAAAACCTCTGTGTTACGGAAATCAATACTCGGCGATTTGCTAAATATTACACGTGAAATAGAGAGATTGGGACAGGTTTTAAAGTCGTTCTCGTCCTTAGAAGAGAATTTAAAAAAAAAAAAGTAAAAAAATTTTAAAATTATTCTACGACTTCCACAAACGTCACACAAATTTTATCCAGAGAACTCTTTCCAGAGAATTTTTTCTTTCTCCCCTCCAATTCGCGAACAAAGTTTAAAATATTCACTCGCTTGTTCTCCCGACAGCGGTATTTATTATGCACTTCGCACTAGCATTTGCTAGACGTATGACGTGTGACGTTCACCTGCGTTCCCCCTCGAATTACATACGCGTTTCGTTATCCTTGAGACAAAGGCGGGCACAAACGTGAATTTTCGAGCGACTCGGTCGCGCGCGGTGAAATCACCATTGCAAAAAATCGATTCGTATCCGCAAATACTACTGCGTCGCATGATGCGGCGTGTAGTAGGGGACGAGACGGGGTATAGTGACAAAGAAAGGCTCCGAAAGCGTGCTGGAGAGAAAGGGGAAAGTAACCAGGAGGGATATACCACGGGAACGGTAGAGAGAAAGAGAGTGAGCGAGTGAGAAAGAGAATGAGAGAGAGAGAGAAAGAGAGAGGAGAAAGACGGGAGGAAGAGGGTGGAAGCGATGTGGCGGAGGTGGTTCGCCGGTGGAGTTTCGCCAGTTAGCCGGGTTTAAAACAGCTGCCGAATTTCCCTCTCGGTCGAGAGAGTGAGAGTGACCCATCGAGAGCGAGTGTGTTCCACATCGCGTTTCGCCCGTCTCACCCTGCATACCCTCCCTTACCGCCTCTTCTACACTTCCCTCTCTTCCTCCCTGCCCCCCCGTCAGACACACAAGTCAGCGCAGCCGGCAGCCATGCACATGCACACGCACATGCACGAGCAACGCTGTAGACTGCAGACCGGGCCATTTGCGCGCATCCATGCGCGCTCCTACGTGTTACGTCTATATAGATATCAGCGGGTCAACGTGGAGCACGTATCGCCCGCGCGCTCACACACACGCACGCGTAATACATGTAAACACGGTATATACGTGACCGAACGTGCGACTGTTCAAATACACACGAATACACGCGAAGCTCATGCATAGGAACACACATGCAAGCGCCGCGGCGGCACGTGGTGTATTTTCGGAGATGTGTAAGTAGACGTGTGTGTGTGTGTGTGTATGCGCGCGTGTAGGCGTGTCAAATGCACGTGTCTCTGTGTAGGATACATGCATGACGACGTCGCTGGAGCGACGAGCTTTGTAAGTAGTGTCTGCGTTACACATTTGATGCCCACTCGGTAGCCGAGGTAGATTTCGTCTCTCGCGTATACTGACTTTTCCTCCTTTGCCGAGGCGCCGAGCGCTTTTCCTGATGCGCCTCGAATCGCTCTCTGGAACTGGTTACCTGCTTTTCAAGTCGTCGCTCCGGCGAGAGGATGTTGTAAAAGGCGGAAAAAAACGGCGGAAGGATACGGTGTTCTTTTTTTTTTTTTTTAGTTTCCGTGTTTGAACTGCTCTTTAATATTGATAGATCAGCATGACGAGTAGGCAACAGAAATACGCTCGAGAACTTTTACATGTCTTTACAAGAAATTTGTCGTCGCAAACCGAACGAGATGTGTCCTAATGAGGCCGAGTTTACTTAGCGGCGTCAAATAAATAACGAAATGTATAATTACGGTTAAATTTGTACATTTTTTTTATGTTTGTTCATTACTTGACACATTTAGTTTCACGGATATAAAATATTTTAACATGTACGACACATACACGTACTTGCAGCAATATTTTTTATAGAAAAAAATATCATCTAAATCATCATTTTATGTTTATTGTTTCTCATTATAAAGTTTCTCACATAGTATTAATTTCTGAGACTACTTACTTTTTGCTACTGCATTCGCCGAACGAACTTCGCACAATCGATCGTTATTGAAGTCATTGAAGTCTCGGTTCAGGGTCGTCAGTTCGCGACTGAATTGGAGCCGAAAGATGCGGCGGCCGCTTATGATCGAGATCGCTTTTTATAAGAACCAAGGTTAACGCGTCTGCGAAAGTCGGGATCGAATTCGTTCGACGAGCAAAAGAGAGAGAGAGAGAGACAAAGAAAGGAAGACCGTTGCATGGTGCCCGTCGATGCACTTTAGGATGATCCGCATATTCACGAACTCACGTGAAAGATAACCAACAACGTACTTACGGCCCGCGTCGCGTTGTACGGCGCGCGTGAAATTGACGCGCGAAACACTAGCGCGTCTCTCGATAGAGTGCGCGCACTCGTGTCTCGCGCGCCAACTTCAGACGCTTCTTTCCACGACGGAATTTCGCGTTGCAGTAACGATGACGGTTGACGCGTTCGGAGTGTGTTTGTTACGTGCATTATCTCTCGCAACGTTTTGCCGGAAACCATTGACGTTTTTACATTTTTGCGTAACGGTACGACGGCACGTTGGGCGTAGCCGCCACGCCCGGACAATGTAACAATGCTCGATTTCCGAAAAAAGAGACGGTAAAACGCGAAGTCACCAGCTGCAGTTTCGACGCAAAACCAGGTTAGTAGTCTGTCTGTTTGTAACTGCCATTTGGCGCTATTGGATTATAACAACAATGCCGGGCTCTCTTCTATTCGCGTGTGAAACATGTGGGTGCCGGTAACGCGGTCGCATTTGATCGATATTACCGAGTTGTCAGCTCGCGTGTACATTATGACGCTTTTCTGCGCGTTGTTTCAGTAGTTCGTTTTGTGCGACTGTTTTTTTAAATAATGTTCCTTGCTCTTCTGCATATCTGTGCGAGTTTTTAATAGACTTTAACGCACGTTTTTAAAAAATTACTTATTGATAATGCAACACGCGCATGCTAGTATAATATAAAAAACTTAAAGTTATAATTATTAAAATGGATTTTTGTGTATGCTTTTCTCGTAATTGTAACTTTGTTCTCATTTAATAAGAAACTCACAAAAAAGACAAAGAGAACAATTTCTTCTCTGCAAATCATTTTTCAAGCGTACGTATACAACTTTTATTGCAACAAATTAATTTGAAACGTCTCGCGTGCGAGACTAAGCGGTGTAGCTTACATTGTCAGGCCACATTTGCATAAATCCACACATTTATATTTCTATTAAACGGTCCGCGCGCGCGAGTTAAACAAATAACATCTATTAATTGCGCGCGGTTTTGCAAGAAACGCGCGCGCATGTTTTCATCCGTCACGGTTGCGCAACAAACTGTATCACAATTAAACTAATTATCCTAGACTACAATTAAACGCTCGAAGTGCATAATTTTTACAATGTTATATTAAACGTGCGTTTTAACTTTCCTGCGGTTTCCGCGCGCGAGGCTCGCCCGAAGAAGAATATTAGGTCAAACTCGCGTCGATCGATATACGCGACAAGAGAGAGAAAGAAAGGGAGAGAGAGGGAGAGAGAGAGAGAGAGAGAGAGAGAGAGAAAGTCAGCAGTCAACCCCTCGATAGCAGCCAACAGGGTCTGCCGAATCGCGCGCCCGAGTACTCTCAGTTTCTGGGAGTGCAACAAGTAGTAACGCTGTTTATATCGCCGCCGTTGGCTGCGACGCGTTCTGGTATTAGTGCAATATACACGTGCAACGCGCGCTTATGTACTGCACGGCGAGTATATAGGTCGCCGGCAGCCGCAGCAGCCGGTGGTTGAAAGCGCCGGCCAACCCCCGAAATTTTCCGAACGAGATGAAACGCGCGAGAGAGGTGGGATTCTCTCCCGTTTGACTATGCCGCGCACGCGGCACGAATACACGGCGATCGTGTGTGTTTGTGAGCAAATTCGGAAAATTCAGATATACGCGCGTTGTGTGAAACAGCGCGTCAATTTGCAACGCAACGGAATATAGCGCAAATATCACAAGATTGATGTAATAGTATTGCAGACAATTAACAGTTGCAATTTGCTTTGGGAGGTATTTATACGGTGCGATAAGCGAAAGATTTGGAAGGTGATGATTAATTCAAATGGAAATAATAATTTAACGCGGCAAATTTTTCATACGTGTGGAAAGGAAGAGAAAAGAGATAGATATAATAATACGATGGGTTGTTTTTTTTTTTTTTTGTGCGTGTCCACACGGGGTCAGCCGGCTTGTAATTGCCCAACCGCAAAAGTTCGTTAACGTCAACCGGGAGAAAGAGCTGCGCCGAAATATCCGCTTTGCAGTCGCCGCAGTCAACAGATGACGATATACATGTTTATCGCGGATATCGCGTTTTTATGTAAGTTGGACACAAGCACGTTGCGAAAGAACGCGACGATAATGATTAACCCTTCAAACAGAGGTTTTCGAATATACGCATATTTTTAAACATATTTACATAACATTTTTTGCACAAAGAAACGTGATAAACACAAAGTTTATTTTAAGTAAACGTTTACATTTTAAATACCTTAATAATTGAAAGAGAAGCTTCCGAAAATACAAATTAAATTAAACAAATACTACAAAATTAATATAGATAAAATATTTAAATTGGATTACAATTTTCAAATAAAAAAAAAAAAAAAAAACTAACTCGTACATCTCTATTTTTTCAGTAAAATGTTATTTTATTATTAAAAGTCCGTTAACGATAGAGAAGCGAAAAAATTGACTGAAACGCGCGACTGCATAACATTTTTTCCATTAAACGATATCTCATTATCGTCTCGCTTACGTTTCGCGCGCGGTGTTCCGCATTTTGTTAATCCGAAAAAAAAAAAAAAACCGACATTTGTACTCGCGTTCCGCTTTCGCACTGCCGCGCGTAACTTTGCGATAAACGATACCAAACAAACCGCACGTGAAATTTTATTTTTATGCGTTACTTTTAATTTTTGCGCAACGATAATTCGCGCTACATTCGAGCCGCTGTGTAAAAACACGAGCATCAGGTGCCGGGCAGGTTTACGCTTAATCGCGCGGTGCCGCACCCGGTGAACAATTAAATAGGCGTTCTTTCTAGCCCGGAACCGATATGTATTTGCGAAATTAATTGTCAAAATGGCGATTGCCGTTTTAAAGAGGGATTACCCAGAGATATACGTTACATTCAGGCGAGAGCGAGCGCCTGAAATAATTTCCCAACAAGCGATCAAAGAGACGCGAAACAAAGTTTACATTGCACCAAATTTCCGCTGCATTGAACAGTCCGTTACGCGGCTTCCGTCTGCGGACGATTTTCGGAAAATTGGCTGTTAATAGCCATAAAATCCGGTTATCCAGAATCTTTTCGCGCGTGAGAGCGACGATTGAACGGTGCGTCGCGTTAAATATCTATTAACTTTCGGTTTAATCACGAGTTCATAATGCGCGCACGGTTCAAACGATTTGTTCCGCCGAATTAATTTTGTCGTGCGTATTATTAATATATTTCTATTAAACGTTCGCATATATATATGTTTATTTATACATATATATACGTATATGTCGCTACGTACTTTCACAGTGGCGACACTATTCACCGTTTAATGCCGTCATTCTGTACGTTTTTTTCTCTGTATGCAATTATTGCGCGTTTCATGGCGCGCCGCGTCGCGCGCGAGAGAGAACGCACGTTCCGTTTTTAAAGAGAAAAACGCATTATATATTAAAACAATATCACGCCGTACGCGCAATTTTTTCCGCGTATTACGTTGCTTCGCACTTTGATCCGCGATCCTTTTTCAAACCCATCATGCGAAAATTTAACCCTTAATTAGTGTGGTAGGGTGTCGGACGACTTTGCCCGTAATCGTTTGTCAGCTCGTACCATTGTTTTAATTTTAGTCTGTCGTTTCGTGAAGCTTCGAAAACTAAAATCGGAAATTGGGTTTTTATTGAAAAAACAATGTTTTACTTACCAACATGCGTTATAAAAAAATTGTCATGTTGCTTTCTAGTAAACAAAATTAAAAAAAAAATGTATTTCCAGATAAATTTTATATTTTAAGACTTGTTACTTTTTCGTCGCGTATAATTGACGCGTTTAACGCGGATAATTATTATTTTGCAACATTCGAACGTGATTTTACAGACTCGAAGAAGGTTTAGACTTCGCCGGAAGCGATCTCTCTCCGAGCGTGCGAACCGAACCGGTATAAATCGTATAAATCAACGGGAATGTCGATGGAGCGGATCGTGTCGTGGTCGTTTCGAAGAAAGCGGCGAAATTATTTCGAGCCCGTGCGGTCGTTCACTTGGTGTTTGCGCTCGTGCCAGCAGCAGCAGCAGCAGCAGCAGCAGCAGCGGTATGTAAATGATGTACATATGTGCACATAGGTCGTTCCTCGCGCAACAAGTAGGTATCGCCAAAATATGACCGTGCCACGACCGGTAGGTACATAGAAACCGGCGCGCGAGAGAAAGAGAAGAAAACGCGCGGGAGAACGAGCGAAAGATGAATGCACGTTTGCTCGCTCGCGTAACGCCGAGGAATCTCGCGGAGGTTCCTCAAGGTTACCGTCGCGGAAAAGCGGCGAAGAGTACGCGATCCACAACCGCTCGGCGACGAAAATAGACCCCGTCGAGCGTAGATTGCCGACAGAGTGGAAAATTGGCTTAATTCCGCGACGTGTAAACGAGCGCTTTAAGTGTGTCGAGAAAGTTTTATGGGTTATCGCGGCGTGGAAACATTGGCGTCGCGCCAGCCCGGCCAACTCGGCCGGTCCCCCTTCCGGATCTGAGAGATCTCCGAGAATCGCGGGATTATTAATTGTTTGACGATCCGTTAAATCGCGCTTTCTCTCGGGCTATTAACGGCGCGTGTGTTTAGCGGGAACAGCGCGACGGCCACAAGGCGGGAAAATTTACGGCTATGAACATGCTACTGTATACATACCTCCTCTACGTTTTATATATAGTATCTTTAGTTTCTTTCATAAAGTAGCTCTCGCGCGAAATAAAGTCCGATGACTAATTCGATGAGGAAATAACACGAAGAACATAATTTACGCTCATAGATTACAGGAAAGTTTGAAGGTATTTTTGTACTTGGAATTATTATATTAATTTATTTTTTTTTTATATTTTGTATTTATACACTTATCTTTGATTCAAAGTCTTACAAGAAACGAGGAATAATTAATAAATATTTATAATAGGAATTGTTTTTATCTGCTAAGATTGCTAAATGAGCGCTATTCGCTTAAAGAAAATGTGGTTAATTTTTTTATCTTCCTTCCGGTATGAATGTTTTCTATGAGGTTTTCACACCGCGTTGTTCTTCGTGCCAGTCCTTTCGGGTGCTACGAACTCTCGGGGCCGACATTCCTTGCAAATCGCTGCTCGGTTTCGATGGTTCCGTGCGCCGCCCGCGGTCCCACGATCCCTGGGACGATTTGAATGCGGGAGGCGAGCGCGGCTCGATCCCGCCGCGCGAGAACGCAATGCAGACAGCATACGGACTGTTAAAATCGCTTCTGGATCGCTTCTCGATCATCCTGACTGAGTAACTTGGCGAACATCGAATCACATACATATATAGTCGCAAATTCTTTTGCTCTCAATATTTTTGTATTGTTTTTATTTTAGTTGTAACATTTTGGGAAATAATTGCTGTAGTAATTCGATTTCGGAACCAATTTCTAAAATAGAGATAAAATAAAGATAAAATTACGTTAAACCGCAATTATAAACAGATTTACAGCTATATAAAAATTTACAGCTCGCAATTCAAACTACAATTAGTGGAAAAAAAAATTGCTAAATAACACCAGAAATCGTTCTGGTGTTGATAACGTTTGAACATGTTAACTTTTAATTAATAACAGAATGTGTGACGCGAGCGCGACGAGCTTCTAATGAAAAAAAAAAAAAAAAAAATACACGCCATCGAATAGATTAATATCGCTGGGAAAACTATTTTTGGCTCAAGGGCGATCGCGCGTCGAGTGTCCCGTTCGTTGATTATTACTCGACTCCGACACCGCGCGGCGGAGAAAGGTTGACGTTTCGTACGTCGACTTGTAGGGATGAGCAGCACTTACGTAATAGCAATTACCTGTGTACTACTACGATACTCATGGGTAAACATCGCTTCGTTACGCTGCGTTAATGCGCGCGTAACTCTGTGTCAGCACATCTTGCGCTTACTCGTAGTGCGCAATAGCGAACGACGAAAAGGATTCATTTTCTAGACAGCGACTACCTAGCTGCTGTCCCAGATAGGGCGAGCGTTATTCGCTTTTTATTTATATATGTAATATACCTGAAACGTCAGTAGAATAAAATAATAATATTCGCGTGCACGCGACTCACACGTGTGTATGTGACAGGCCGCGTGTATAGCGAATCTTATCAAAGGGCTCTTATCGATGGCGTACTGTAGCAGATGCTGATCTCGATCTCGATCGCGCGCGACATTTAATGACGTAACATCGCGATCGATGGCGACTTTACATGTTTCCTGGAATTATTTGCCGGGTCGATTGTTTCTTTCGTTATCGCGATGCGAGAGCGAATTGCGCTTTTTTTTTTTTTTTCAAACCGTACATTGTGTTTGCCGACCGTGTGCGCGTTTGCCGTTTCTCTCACTTCGTCCGCGTTTGTGGAAAATCCGCCTCTCCACGGAGAGGCGCAAAACACTGGGATTCGCCTAGAGAATTTTCCCAGGCGCGCGCACCGGGTGCACGCTTAATTACCGAAATAACGCGCTACATTTCGCAATTTGTTATTACCGAATGACAAGCTAGACGATTAATAAAACAGAGTACACTAATTAATAATAATTTGATTTGCGTAATGAGCGCACCGGCGCATTTGCATTTATTGACAAAGTCAATAATGATTTATCGATCCACAACCGGCAAATAATTGTGGGGTAAATTAAACTGGAATTAGCGTAAAAGCGGCGCCCTTCCTCATTTTAATTAATTACCTTCGCGACAACGGGAACGCGAACGCGCGCCGAGCTTGTTGCCGCCGCTGCCGCCGGCAGAAGATGCTCTTTCGTAATCAAGAAACTGGCTGTTTTCTTTCAAACAAAAGTATAAATGTACAACGTACAACGGCGGCGTGTTGTAAACTCGACGCGGCGCACCTCTAATTATTTAAATGCGTGATTGACTAACGTCGAATAAACACGTCGAATTCGCCGTGTACGCGGCCGCGCACACCGTCGTATAACATTTCTGAAAGTCATCTAAACCGGTTTCACCGAAGAATTTAATCTTTATCCTCGGCGTGGCGAACCGCAGATGCGGTTTATCGGCGGCGTAATGCATCGCCCGTGGACTTCTGCGTGTAACACTTACGTCAATACTTTCTGTGCCCCGGAATTAAATATTCGAATCAATAGCACGGTCGCAGCTGGGTAAACAAGGAACGATTTCGCTCCGTATAATAAATTCTATAATTTTCTTCTGATAAATACGTGTGAGTTTAATGTCGATAAAAATGTGTTTGCTCTGTAATTATTTTCGCAAATGCTAGTAATAGCATAGTTCGTTCTCTTGGAGCGAGTGTTCACTTGCCGCCAAAAAAATACGCCAAA
The DNA here is from genome assembly GCA_014825475.1 of Pseudomyrmex flavicornis. Lineage (NCBI taxonomy): Eukaryota > Metazoa > Arthropoda > Insecta > Hymenoptera > Formicidae > Pseudomyrmex > Pseudomyrmex flavicornis. The sequence goes on along the minus strand of QVNW01001242.1, from coordinate 37,763 downwards.
AAATTTTGCTTCTTCTTTTGATGTGAAGTTTTCAACTTTCTTAATTTTTAGAGAATTTTGGAATTGCAAATACATGAATTTTGTTGAACTCTCTTTCTAGCTTCTTTCTATCTTGACAGCTCGTGAAACAAGCAGATTATTATCAAATTTATTAATTCTCAATACGTCACAATTGTTGAGTTCTTTAAAATTCACTAAAGAATATTTTACGTACCTAGTAAGTCGCAATGTTTTTATTTTTGTTCATGTTTTACGCCTCGTTACGTTTTTCTCGAGAATGTTGTTGTGCTCGTCACCATCTAGAGCTCAAATGCAAAGATGACACACGAGTAATCGCAAAAAAAGTTGATATTGCTAAAGTATGAGATCAATTCCAAAGAAGATAGAGAAAGATATCTTTTTAATCAATCCGCATGCTGGAGAACATCTCGTTGTCGTCGTCATTGCTCTCGTCGTCGTTGTCGTTCTCGTCGTCGCCTATGACTTAACCAACGTGACGTGTGACGCCGGGCGTGCAACGCGAACGACGCGATAAGCGGAGATACGGTCAAGGCCTCCTCGGATGCCGGCCTGTCCGTTCCCTTTCCGACGTGCTGCATGTACGCGCGTGAGAGACGAAGAGAAGATTACTTTTCGAACTTTGTAAACTTCAAAGTGCGAGAATGCAAGTATATTAAAAAACAACAAAATGAAAGAAAGAATATTATTATTACTAGAATAAATATTATTATTGGAATGTTGCATTTAATATTCTCTTGCATTCGCTAATCTTTTTAATAGAACAACTCGCGTAATGTAGTGCATTTCTGATGTCTGTTCAACATGCGACTTAGATTTATTAAACTTTTTTAAACATTTTGACAAAAATTTAGAAAATTTGAACAAATTTTTCTAAGTATAGTTGATATAAATATATAGAAATTCTAAATACATTTGATCAAAAAATATAGAACAGAAAATATAGAACGAATATGTTTTTCTCTAGAAAAAGTTCCCGAATATATGCAGAAGGAGATTTAAACAAATTAGATTGTTTTCTTAAATATTTTTATATTTTTATAAGATGAAATAAGAAAGATGTTTTTGTACAATATAAAAAAATTGAAGTTTGCGCTCACATTTCATATTTTATTATAATAAATGTAATAAGCGCAAATAATATTAATATAATATTAATTAATTCTTCAAAAGAAGTAAATAAATTTTGCACTTGAAAGATACAACATGCAAAGAAGAATAAGATATAAAAAAATATGCGGTAATTTAGACTTTGCGATGCAGCGAGGCGGACGAGCGTCCATTTCGCGTCACGGTGTAAATTCGGCGGAGACCTTCGGCCAAGCTGCCGCGCGATTGGCCTGACTGACCCACTGGCACTGACCTTGGGCCCACCCGACAAGCAAACTTGACTGCCTGAAAGACTGCAGCGGGGTCACGTGGTTTGAGTGCAGATTCGACAGCTGGTCGGGGGCCCCAGCCAAATATCCTCGAGGAAGCGAGCGAGACGGAAGATACCAAACTGCGACGTAACCGCCTCGAGTCTCAGGGCCGAGCATGTACCGTCGAGCTCTTTGTGATGCCGAGTTTGCCTCTCGCAAAAAAGTAGGGTAATTCGTTGTCGCACGCGTGCGAAAAAAAAAGAGAGAAAGAGAGAAAGAAAGAAAGAGAGAGAACAAGAGCGAGAAAGGGAGATTAATGTCGCATTGCGCACGGGAAAAGAGAGAGATTTCGTTTGGGATTATTAATTTTTTACAAGCTAACGCTCGGCGAGACGTAATAAATCGCCAACAGTCGGATTAGAGCACGTTGCAACATTTCCTTGCGGAGATTTATTCGCTTTCGGACTGTTAATTTTTTATGTCGTTCTACACGTCCGATGTCCGAAGTGTGTAAAACTCAGTTTTGAGCACGTTCATTATTCGCACTGAAATCTTCCATCGCACTTTTTGACTATTTTATTTTTATTGTCACAAGAGAGAGAGAGAGAGAGATAGAGAGATAGAGAGAAATTTTACTATTTATTCCTATTTTTCTTGTTAATAATATTTTCTGGTTTAAATTGATTTTATTTGCTCGCAAAACGCATATAAACACAATTTTAGTTTTCTTTAACATTCATTTAATTTGTATATAGCTATTTAGTAATTTTTTTTAAATTAAGTTAAAATTTTAATTGTGATTTATCATTTTTTTATTCTTTTATATTTTTTTTCGCGTCGCAGCTTCTTCCGATTTTGTTTTCACTCTCGACGAGAGAGGAGCATAATCATTTCCTATTGAAACCTACGTCTACGAGCGCCGCCATCGCATACGATCGTTCTCCTTTCTCCTTTTTTTTTACTCGTGCCAAATAAATAATTCATACTTCTTTTCGCGCAATAACGTTTACCTCGTGGCCTTGTCGCGCTCCTTGATCCCGCGCGGTGACGAGACAACACCGCGATTTCTCGGTTGTTGTCGAGGGCGCGAAATTCGCTACGAAAGTACACCGAGGGTCGAGAGAATTGCCAATGGAAAAAAAAACGAACAGAAACTTCGAAGAACAAGAGGAAGGACAAAGAGTGTCGGAATTCGGTTTTCGGACGGACGAGGACGTGTTTTATCGCACGGCTTCGCGCATTAAAAAAAAGTTTTAATATTTTTATTATCTGGAAAAAATATTTATCTGATTTTGTAAATAATTTTCAACACACACATAAATGTATATAATCATTTATGATACGAGCAACCATTTGCCGCGCAAATGTAAAAAATAAATAACAAGTGTGCGCATTGTTGAATCATGAATAAAAACCTCCCATCAAAAATGTTGCGCCAAGTTGTGTGCAACTATCTCTTCCCGAACGCACGCCAAACAAAGAAGACTCGGCGGCGTTCAGAGGAAGATAATGGCGCGACAAAGAGAAGGAGAACGCGCGGTCTCGCGACGCGCGGCAGCTGTTCGGAAGAAAGGCCCGGGATCGGCCTCGCGGAGAATCGGCGCCGAAAAAACGACGAAGGCGGCCGTTTTCTCGTCAAGCTAAAACGCTTACGAAGATTTCGTATGCGTGGCTCCGCCTCCTACTACTATCCGACCCATTCTAAACAAATGAATCATGCTCCAAAATGGCCGACTGAATTTAGACGTCACGTGGCATCGACGCGCACGCAAACCGAGCGCGTATACACACGCGCACACGCACGTCTCGTCGACGACCGACCGACCGACCGGCCGGCACGGCCCAAAGAGCGCAGACTGCACGTTGCATCGCGGAATTTCGCGCGCGCGAAACAACTGGGAACTGCAGCTGCGCCGCCGGAAAGAAGCGTTAACCCTTCCGCCGCAACGTAAAAAAAAAAAGAAAAGAGTTTACGTGAACAGTGAATGAAAATACCGAACGATTAATAAACGGGAACATGTACAGACACGTCAAGTTATAGAACTTGGTAATTTTTTTTAATTACTTATTGTTTATAAATGTAGTAGATTCAAGCGACACGTGATACATTTTCTATGGAAGCACAAGGTCGAATGTAGTTGACATTTCGTAATTTTAAATATTTATACGTGCATTAAAAAATATATATTTTATCTGCAAAGTATATATTTATTTACACGTGAAATGTTAATATACATTACGCACACATGTATACGTTAAATAGTGTCGGAGAATTGTTCGAAGAAAGTGCGAGGAAAAATTACCGTACGATACAGCGGAAAGTCGAGACGAGATAGATCAAAGTTCAACGTAAGCAACGCTGATAAGCAAACGATGATCTAACTAACTACTGATACGTATTACTGATGTGTATTATATAATCTCGCGTGAATCAATTGAGAGAAATAAGTCACACGCGCTTCATCGAACGCTGCCAAATTATTCGCCGGCCGCGAAACACCAATAAAACAAAACGGAACAAAACCGTCATTGAAATTCGCATTCGAACCGCAAAGAAGCTCGGATTTGCGCGACACTTTTTTTCGTGACATCGCATTCTTGTTGCTGCATTATGCAGACGGGAGAGGCGCGAGAAACGAGACGGACGAGCGCGCGCCCGTCTCGCGATTCTTTCTCTCGGGCGTCGAGCCGCCGATGTAACGCAAGTGCGCGATTCTCTCCGTCGGACGGTGAATTGGCCGGGGACGCGACGGTAGGCGGACATTTTTCGGTACGTGGCTCAGGCATTGGCTCACAAAGAGAAAGGCTGCTAGAGTTGACTGGCTGCACGTAACGGCTAAACGCTGCTTAGAAGGCCAGCGGAAAATTTAATGTCAAGTATACATGGAATCGGATTTACGGCATATAATGCAGCGACCGGCTTGTTCCTCTCTGTTCCAAGCCCACCCGTCTCGTCTTATATATGTTCGCGCATTCAATTGCAAAACACGAGCTCGCGCGCTTTGCAAAATTTGTAATTTTTTTTTTTTTTAATCTGTAACGAAGTTTAATTTGCTCAAATGCTTGAGATGTACTATTTCAAATAAATTTGAAATTATTGGCACCGCTCTACATAGAGATAACGAGTTTAAGTGACGTCTAGTCTTCATTGCGGTTAAAAAAAAGAAGCGCACGATATAAACTTGGAAAGAAAAAAACCAACGGCGCAGCCCGAGCGTTCACGCTCGCTGACTCGAAACGAAACGCCGAGCTCGAAACATGATGAATTACGTATAAAAGCGAAATTCTCGATTACAACTCTAATGTGGCCATTTGATTAATCCGCTTTTTATCGCTCTTTATCTACGTGCGGAATCAGCGGCGAGATTGCGGGCGAAAAACGCGATGCGATTATCTGAAAATTCCCCGAAGCGTCGCAAACGGCTCGCGCTGCGCGAAAAAGTGGAATTATTATTGGAGAGCAGAGCTCTCGATTCGTCATAGATGACCATGAGTGATAGGCGAGCTTGCGCGCGGGTACTTGCACATCGCCATGTTTCTGCACGCAGACGAGTTTCTCTCTCTCTCTCTCTCTCGTGCCTCGTGCGCTCCATTAAGCCACGAAAATATCGCGCACATTTTTACGAGGACAAACCTTCGTAATGGACAATTCTGATGGTCAACGTGTCGGATTTCCGCTTCCTCTGCCTTTGGAAAAATAATAATTTTTTGAAGAAACTCCGTATAAATTAAATTATCAGTCATTTACAGGAGAGAAATACAATTAATTCTTTTTAGAAAAAAGTAATTATTAACAATAAAAAATTTAATATTATAGTAATAATTTTACGGTAGAAAAAAAACACAGTAATCTGATAATAAACTTTCACTGTTTTAAACGTTTTTTTGTTACCTTTTAAATAAAAATTTAAATTTTTTTTACAACTTTTAAAACATTTTCCGAATAACAGTGTGTGTTATTTCGTCGAAGAATTTACATTCGCATACGAAATGGCGGCCGTCGATATATTGTCAGCGTTGCGTAACGCCGAAAGAGGCGTCGTCGTTTGGGCGCCCTATCTAATCTTCCCACTTTCGGCTGCCATCTTGAACGGCGCGCCGTGTCCGTGGATTATCTAACGAATTTTCTAAACCGCCAATCTGTTTCCAAGGTCTCTCCCCGACTTCGTCCGTCCCCGATCGCTCGCTCGTTCGTTCGCGAGCGGGGAAGGACAACGAGCGGCTCTTGCGCAAAGTTTGACGCGGTGTGCGAAAAAGATAGCCCGCGCGCCGATAAGATAGGCCGATTAATAATAGGACGTTGCTGCGCCGCGCGCGCGATTTATCTCGACGCGCAAGATGCACGCTTTAGGGAAGAATGGTTGTCAGTATGTGCAATCGCGTAATGTATAAAATTGACCGGGTGTGAGATGTTGAAGAACCGATATATATGCACTGATAAGAAATAATTATCTGAGTTTTGCGCGAACAATGACAGAAGTATATATCGCGCGGTTGTACATTATACTTCGCGATGGTTTAATTGCCGAATTACGTGTGTATTTTTATCTTATATAAAGATTTCAAATATTTTTATATTATTTAGATGTAAGAGGTGTGAGAAAATTTATTCTATTTCTCTCTGACGCGCGTTATAATTCGCAGCCGTTACGTTGCGCAATTGATATTGCGATATTATCAGGTGATCTCGAGAGCTCTTGAACCTTTAGAAAAATACTCAGAACCGATCTATTGTGTAGTTTTCCGCAAAAGTGCACCTTGACGCGCGGGTTAATCGCGCGCGGCGACGAGGAAGACACATAACGGCATCGATATTGCATGCGGTTACGTGTAGCCGGATATTCGACGGCGGCGTCACGACGGAATCGTATATATATATAATGGCGGACTGATCGTTCCGTTTCGCCATCTGAGTTCATGACTCTCACGTGACAATAACGTCGTTGTCGTGACTGCGATTTAGCCAGAAAGTATGACTGTCGAACGTGCCTCGGACGTTCTTCTTGTGTGCGCTCGCTTGCTCGCAAGCTAGAAGCTGGATTCGAATCGTCTTTAACCCTCATCGTAACGGGTCGATGGCGCCGTACGTCTATAAATTAAATTCGAGACATCGGATCCCACTTGACGCGGCTTCGTCGGCGGCCACGTTCCTCGTGATTTTTCGCCACGACGCGAAACGCCGTCGAACACTGCGCGCTCAGATCCAGACGACGACGCTTTAAGTTTTGCAACGCAGCCATGAGCTGCATATTAGATTGTCTCCTATTCAAAGTGTCACGGCCGCGCGCGCTATGCGTTGCACTTAAGGAGCGAGCTTATACGGCGAATAAACTAGAGAGAGACTTATTATTGTGTCGCGAAATTTTCTTTGAATTAACGTGATTGAATTATATTCATTAATTAAATGGTAATGATGGAAGAAAAAAAGTATTTTTGATAGTCATACAAACATTTTCATTAAAGAGTGATGGACCATTTTTTGGACTTCGAATTTCAAACTTTTTTTTATGCCAAATAGTACTATATAATGGGACATTAAATCCAGAGAAATTTTAAGATGAGCATAGGCACGGTTCAGGCGAAGAGATAAAACTGAGCAGGAATAAGATTTGTTTATGTAAACATCATAATATCGCATATCGATATATATATCGCATATCGATATATATCGCATTTCGATATATATCGCATTTCGATATATATCGCATTTCGATATATCGATTTTTTTTGTTTCTAATTGCCGATTTCAGCAAAAAAAAAGTGTTAAAATTTGATTAACCAAATGTAATATTGGATATGTTCAATGGATCATAGATGATCTATTCGACAGAATATACATACTCAATATTACATGAAGTCACGCATTTTTCCTTATATATGCAATACATCCTGACTGGAAATAATCATTTTCACCCCCTTGTATCTCCGGAACCATGTCTATGCTCATCTTAAAATTTTACTGGGATTAATGTTTCATCTAATAGTACTATTTGCCATGAAAAAAAGTTTGAAATTCGAGGTCCAAAAAATGGGCGAAATTAGCTATCACTCTTTAAAAATTAATAAGATTTTATTTTTCTTCTGAAGTTAATATTTGACGCGATAAAATCAGCAAGAACCATTATACGACTGATTTGGTAAATTATCAGTCAGAAAATTACGCGTATTTTAGCGTTTCAATTGAAACATAACACACACACAGGCGCGTTTTTCAGAAATTCTTCAAATAACAATTTTGAAATGTTATTTCGCCTATATATAAGTGTGCGGAGACACACAAAAGGGACGTTTTGTTCAAATTGCACTCGTAATTGAGTTCTTGCATAATTCCGTCCAATTACGAAAACACAGTTCGAAAGATTCGACATTTCCGTTTCGACGGACCATATTTAAAGAGTAACCGCCGCGAGATGCAATTCTCTGCGGCATTAATGCGTGTAATGGCTCTTTCGATTTTCCAATTTTCGTCGCGAGCGCTCGCGAATTTCTCATCTATCCCGAAGCCATCCGCGGTAGATCACGAATTCTCACAGTGACGAGCGCCGACGCGGAAAACATCGTAGGCGACATACAAATTACGGAGCCGGCCGCGTACGTCCGTGACTGGACGCCATAATTCGTGGAGACAGTACGTGTTACCGATCAAGATAATTTTGATTGGAGCGACGCCGTTGCATGCCGGATTTTTTCCTCTTTTGCGCCGCGATTGCCAGCGTCTTTCTCGATGCGCGAGTCCATATCCGTGTCGTTATTGTGTTGTTACGCGATGATCCTCAAAAAGTGATTCTGCGCGCGCGATGACGAGGCCGCGCGCGCATGCCATGCGCGTGAATAAACGTCGACGTTCGTTACGCAACGCCGGTCGCGACATTTCGACGCGAGAGTCGAATTCGAGACAGAGCTAAAGCCGCGTAGTTTTTCACTGGATGCTAATTAGGAGTCCCGTTTAATTGCTTCGTAGACAGTTTTAATTACGAAAAGGCGATTCGCGTGCGTGTCCTTTGTATTTGTTATTCATCGGGTTTAACAAATTTTAGATTTTTTTTTTTATGTGTTTGAACAACTGTAAGTGAAAATATTTTTTTAAAACTAATTGCTACATTTTGTGTTACATTTCGTCAAGATCAAAAAGATATCGTTTCTCTACGGAAATACTCTAAAAGTCCGATTAATAATTAAAACTAAATAACTAATTTGGTTTTGTGACAAAAGCGAATTGCGAGAAATACGCAAGATGTTTCGTGAGATTCGTATTAAAGTCCACGAGTGTGCAAAATCAGCTGAACTTGAAACGAGGGTTTGTCAGCAAAATTCATTAGACGCAAATATGACCTTCCGCAATTAAAAAATTGTAAGCGCACATATCGCGAGGATTTCGTTAATATTAGAATGTCAGTTTTCCAAAAAAAAAAAAAAAACAAAGAATATTTCTAACTAAATTGAAAATAGAATCTTTATTTGCCTTTTGTTGAAAGTTTAAAACATTCGTTGAAATTTATTAAAAACGTGTATTTTTTATTTTTCATAAAACAAGTCACGGAAAATTACATCGCGTTCTTTATAAAGATATTTATCATCCAAACTGAAAACTTGCAAGTTGTCGCAAGTTTCTATATCTGTTCTTTATTGTAAAATTTGGGAAACGTAAAGCAGGCAAAGTTTCTCTCACACGCGCGGAGAAAGATAGAGACGAACCTTGTATTCAGAACGAGTTCTCGAAGGCGGAGGCGCGTCAGAAGAGTTGGCAAGCGCTCGCGGCGGAGGACAATCAATAGAGACTCGCATGTAAGAATGCATTAAAGCGATCTACGAGCGTAAGACAAAGCGACCATGTGACTGGAACAGGTTCCGGGGAGCCGAAAGTGCGCGCGCGCACGAGCGATTACATGTGCGTGTGTGTGTGTGTGTGTGATGCGCGCGAAATGAGCGAGCGCTCGCTCTAAAGATAGAAGTTGATGTGTCTTGAGCTAAACGCAACACGTAGTCTCTAAATCAGATTGCCAGCGCGAAACAAAGACAAACGACGCGATCATCGAGCGCGCGGAAATTCGCGAGTCCGCGCGCGATAAGCGCCAACATCGCGAATTCGGTATTATCGCCGTATCCGTCCGCCGGAAATGATGCGGTTCCCAAGGCAATCGTGCTTCGTACTTCGATGGAGAATTACAGATTGACTTTTAGTTGGACTTGCAATCGACAGCATTTAATGAGTTTCAAACGTTACTGTCCATGCAAACAGCCGGTGTTTCAAGAACGTCTCCGACCGCGATCGGAATGACAAAATTGAGAGATATTTGCAAGCTAAAGAACTAATTTATGCAAACTGTTTAAATTGATGATGTTACATACTTCATTCTCTCGTTGAGCGCAAGCAGTTGAAGCAATTAAGTTAATCACTTTTTTAAATGGTTTTAGAAGTGTCACCGATTTTCTACAGGCCCATATTTTTTATTATGATATTTATTTAAGAATCGTCACAATTTTAGATGTAGTATTTTCAGAATCATAGAAACAAAAACAAAAATAATACACTATTACTCACTTCTCCCTTACGTTACGTTATGTTCGCCTAATATAAAGCAGCTTACTTACAAAGACATGAGTTTTTCCAAAATCGAGAAGATGGAAGTTGTTGATAATTACAATAAATCGGAAAAAGAAGCTGCTCGCGTTCGCCGGTCTGACAGATTTACGATACGTACAAGCCAAGTCGGCGGCGCGCTCGAAGTTAAGGCGTCGGCTGGTATCGCGAATATCAATGTTAATCGTAATGGGCGATTTAACCTCGTCAGTATGCGCGTTCCATTTTCCTAGCCGACACGCGTAGCGTGGCGCACACACGGTCTTCGACGTACGTATGAATGACGGGGGGAAAAATGATCGCGCCTGCGCCAAGAAAGTGGCACCGTTCTGCTCGCGATCTTCGCCGCTGAAATCGACGAAGATTGAAAGTACACGCAGCGAGCAAAGTGACGATTTTCGTCGATGACAGATTGTCGGATTGTAAAAGATGTGCGTGTAGATTCACATAAATAAAAGTAAATGTAAATATTATACAAGTGATAATAGAAATGGTGTGTAAATACTCGTATAAATTTATGAACATTAATAGTTTTACCGTTTATCGAGCAATATTAGATGATTGCGATAAAAATTGCAGAAACGGTAGATTTTATGTAAATGTAAAAAAACAAAAAAAAAACCATTTGGTAATATTTTATAAAAATTGCAGCTTTAATGTCATCTATAAAAATGTGAATTTATTCTGTGAATTTATTTAAATATTTGCTATAACACACACACATAATGCACGCTGTGTAATTTCGTATAAAAGTGTTTCGATTCTCTTTTTTCTTCTTTGTATTTCATCAATATCAGAACAAAACTAACAACCTTGAATACAAAATGGCGAGAGGAGAAGATAAACATCAAGACGTGCAAACTTAAATTTCCTCTCGATTATTAAGAATTGTTTAAGAATGACAGGTTCTCACCTTGCCGAGTTTATTTTCGTTCAATTCTCCTACTCGTTTTACGAGCCGCAGCGCTTTCGCACCGCCCGAACGGAAGCCGGTCGATCCGCCTTTATCCTCCCGTACGTCTTCCCGAAACATCAAGTTCGCGCAGGAAGTTGAAACTTCTGCGGCGCTCTGTATACTGTCGCAGGTATATAGGAAGAGAAAACAGAACAGAGAAACGGAAGAGTACAAGCTTGGAAAGAGACGGGGAATCGCAGTCGGGCGTGCACGTAAAATGTGCAATTGGACTAACGACGACGCCGACACAACGACGACGACAACGATGACGTGCGCGATACACACGGCTTTCGGTGGCCGCTAAGGACGCTCGTTTATGTGCACGTGCGCGCACATATACATACGCGCTCATACACACACACACACACGCGCAAGTACGCACGCTTGTACTCGAGAGAATGATGATGCATCGGAGCATTCGTGTATATCGTCGTCGGCGTCGTCGTCGTCGTCGTCGTCGTCTTCTCTGGATGACGGTGGTGATGGTAACCGGTCGGTGACGGTGTAGAGTCATAGAGGAAGGTCGTGGTGTTGGTAGATGGTACATGCGATGGCGGTTAAAGTAGTGGTGCATCGGCTAGTTGCATTGCCGATTGTTGGTGGTGGTGGTGGTGATAGTAGTAGTAGTAATAGTACAGTAGTAGTAGTAGTAGTAATAGTAGTGGTGCCGGCGGCGATGATGATGGTGGTGGTAAAATCGTGCCGGTAGTGGTGGTCACAATGGTGGTGGTAGTGGCGACTGGTGGTGGCGGTGGTGGCAATGGTGGTGGTGGAATACCGAAGTTGATGGTGGGGTGGTCGGATGGCGGCGCTCGTAGCGCGCAAGCCGTACCGTCCGACGCGGATGCAGTTACGGGAGCGCAGCGCGACCCAACGCAGCTCGACTTAACGTCGCATATCCGGAGCCGGATCAAACGTCGAGGCCTGGCCAAGTGGAGTGCGTGTGCGTGGTGTCGTCGTCTCGTCTCCCTCTCGCTCGTGTGTTTGACGCGCGAGTACCGGGAGCAGGGGGAGAGAGTGACGCTTTTTTAAAGGGGTGGACAGAGTGCAAGGGAGTGAAAGAGGACGCGGTGCACACACAAGGACGCGAGGAAAGTAAGAAAGAATGAAGGAAGAATTATTTGTCGTAATAGGGGAAGCTCTTCTTGGTCCACAGTAGAGCGGGTGAAAGACGGTTAAAGAGAGAAAGAGAAAGGGGAGAAAAAAAAACGTGAAAGTGATCGGAAGGACCGAGAAGGGTTGCGAATACGCGCGCGAGAAAGAAAGTGGAAAAGAAAGATTCCGATCGAGACACGCGAGTCGTTGTCGCCGCTGCCGTCGCCGCCGTCGTTGTTGTTAATTGTTGTTGTTTTGTTGTTGTGCAACGCGCGCCGGTTCGGGGTTGTCGATCGTAAGAAAAAAATCGTCGATCGCGTGAATTCGTCGTCGAACGTCATCGACCGCGTCGTCAGCTACGAGCTGTCACGGTAAAGAGGACGAGAGAAACAGGAGGAGGAGCGACGAAGGTCAACCGGGTGGAATCGGCGAGCGAAGAGAAGTGATCGCCGCCGATCGCCGTCGTTGTTGTAATTATCGTGGCATCCGTGTTATCGCGTCGCGAGGGGTGCGAAACGGAGGGAGAAGAAGACCGGTGCTCCGCGAGAAGCGCGTAGACCGCAGCGAAACGGAACCGGAGCAACAGGCTCCTTCCAGAGGGAGAGAGAGAGAGAGAGAGAGCGAGAGCGAGAGAGAAGTACGAGGGAGGGGGTGGACCGGGGGTGCATCGTTGCACATCCGTCGATCGTCGCGGCGCCCGCGCGTCCGCGTGTCATCGGCTTACGACGTGGCTGAATTTGTCTCTGTTCGCCTGTGCTCCGTTTTTTTTTCGCGAGTGTACACACGTCAAGAGGAAGTAAGAGATCATTTCGAAGGAGGAAGACTACGGAAAAAGAGTCGCGGATAACAAGAAGGATGCCGTCGGGACAAAAGAAGTATTGCGGAGACCGGCAGCTCGGAGTGTCGCCGAGTCGTGAGAAGCTGTAAAGAAGGCGCGCGACGGTCCTTCCTACTGTCGCGAGAGTGAGTAGTCGTCGTTTTCTTGGATATGTGAACGTTGCACGAGGAAAAAAAGAGAGAAAGAGAGAGTTAGAGAGAGAGAAAGAGAGAGAGAGAGGGAGAGAGAGAGGAAAAAATAATGGCAAAGGGGTAGAAAGGTGGATAAAAAACCGCGCGTATTAATTCGACGGTTCGAAATCCGACGATTCTTGAATACGCTCGCACGGCAATTAGTTAGAGATTACGCGAGACAGAGTGTGTCGGGAAGAACGTAAGAGATGTGCATGTGCATGTACGTAGATTATGTGCGAGTGAGAGAAGGAGTGTCCTCCGCGGCACGCGCGCGCACTCGCGTTCGCGCGTGTGCGTCGAAGGAGAATGTGCACGTGTCATCGTGTGTGGCTCTAGGTGCGCGAGGAGAGGAAGAGACATGTCGAGAGAGAGAGAAAGAGAGAGAGAGGAGAGAGAGAAAGAGAGAGAGGAAAGAGAGAAGAGGAGAGGAGAGAGAGTAATAAGAGGGGCCGGATCGACGGCCGCGACGCGCGTCGGCTTCTCTTAGACACCAAAATGGCCGAAAAGATCGCGCGCTCGCGAGCGATAGCGGTTTCTTCGTTTGCGATTTTGCAAGTGCAATGAGAGAAGAATAATAATGAGAGGAAAGAGCAGAAAGATATGCGATAGAAAGAGATTTGCGAAGGAGACGCCGTCATTTTTGTTATCGCGTCTGTTTTGTCTACGATCATTCTCCATCTTTCGACAGCTTCTTCCTCTCTTTCTCTCTCTTTTTTTTCTTTCTCTCTCTCTTTTTTTCTTTCTCTCTCACTCTTTCTCTTTCGCTCCCGAGCGGCGAATTGACCTCGTTACGACCGCTAGGCGAGCTATTTCGCACGCTGGGGGTCTCGGAATCGCTCGAGAATTTTCTCACTGCCGATATGAAGGCGATATTATCCTTTGGTGTGTTTCTCGAAAAGTAGTAGCTGCGATCGAATTTGATACGAAACTCATACGATTCACTTTCGACTTTTCATATTCTGTCTTTCTCTTCGTGCGTCACAGACGCGAATCGCAGCGCGATAGAAACGTAGTCTTTTTGTTGACGCCGGCTTTTGCGGCGTTTATTTTTCGCGAAAAGTGAGAGAACACAGCGTTTTCGCGTATTACGCGCCGCAATTCATTTCGTCGATTACGCGTGTAAAAAAAAAAAACGTGCGTGACGGCTGAAATTTGTGCCGGCAACGCTCAGTGTCTGTGTAATATAGAATCATAATTTCGCGTCGATAGAAAAGCATCGTTGTAATTATTAATCCGCGAGTTGTTTCACGCGAGCGAATTTGATCCAGATCGATTCCAATCGCGCCATTGTGTCGGATAACGTTTACCGGGGTTCTTTTGTAATGGCCGAGTTGAAAAACACGTTGCTCTGCGTGAGGGTCTCGTTTGTTTTCCCCTAAAATCGATGCGAATCGGTAATAATTTGCGCTTTGAAGAACGGAAATATCGAATATCCCTCATTTTATTTGTCGTTCACTTCACCGATAAGCTACGGTTGCACAAAGTGCCGCGAGAAATCGAAGAAAGTTAGATAAATTTCGAGAAAAATACGAGACGGTAATTGAACTTTGTGAGTATTGTGTGAAAAAATTTTTTATTACGTAAAAGCAAGAGTATTATTCACGTAAAAATTAAAAAAAATTGTGGTTTTAATCCTTCAAAAAGAGGGTTTTGCAAAAATGTGACACTAGTATATTTATCTTGTACTTTATTAATGCGTAATGAAAATATGAAAAAAGAAAAAACACGACAATACTTAGTGCGATTGCTTTAATTTAAAAATTTTCTAGCTGAAGTTTCATAAACAGCGCGATCTAATGCCAATAACGATTATGAAAACGGTTGTGCGAAAAAGGGAACGTAGGACAAAAATAAATAGCCATCGAGTAAAACAAAAAAAAAATGCGATTGAAAACAACTAGTCGTCGGAAGATGCAACACGCGCGCATCTGTCAGTTTTATCGAGCGAAGCCGGTCGCGTCACGTGTTCCGCGCGCGGAAACCTGTCGCTCCGACAAGTCGGAGAGACCGGAACCTCGTTGTCTCCAACGTTACCGACGTGTATATTGGACGATATATATACGCGCGAACGTCCGAAAGCTGAAAACGCCGAGATTCAAACGCGCGCGCGCGCGTACAAATCGAAATTCCTTCGCTTCCCGCGTCGGATTTCGGTTCTGACGATGTCGCTTCATTCTGATATTCTGCCAATAAATTTCGACCATTCGAGAGAGAGCGCCTTTGACATTTCCTGACATGTTCCACAGGCACGATATGATCCACGAAATTCGCTCGGGACATGCAGAAATTTCTCTTTTGTCGAATTTCGAATCTTTTTCTATTTTTGTAATATTTCCGTGACGTCTATCTCAAGCGAGTCTATTTTTCTGACCGTCGTCTTTTTTTCGTTTCCTTTCGTAATTCTAATTACGGATATCTGTCTATGACGCGTGTGTGAATATGAAGAAGCGTGTTTCTAATTACATTTTATTTGTTTCGGCGCATCATCTTATTCGCGACTTCACGGCGACAACAAACAAGTCTAAAGTTATTGGAGCGTCGCAATAAATCGGTGCTTGGCGATTTTCGTGGCAACTCTGCAGCACTCGGGCTTTCGCCGAGAAGAGCGTGCAGCAACGTGCAGCACGGCGAGTTTGCCTCCTCAGAATGTAATTTTCTTCCGATAACAGAGGCGCGATCCTCCATCGAGTAAACAGATTCCTGGATGTTTACGTTCTACGAACCAATTACACTGTGCCCGGTCGAGCACGCTTAGACGCGCTTAGACGCGCTTGGTTCGCGGGGTAATTAGAACGTGCATGTCGCAAAAAGAACGCACAGGCACTGTGTGCGAGGCTAATTCGATGGAAATGCGTGTAAACCGGCGTAAACCTGGCCTCGTCTGACGCGCCTTTTTGTTTTCTCGATCAAACTCTGGCGCGAAAACCGCGCGATCTCGATTGCACGGACGATTCGCCCGCTTCCGGCATGTCCGACAAAAAGACAAAGCGCGTACGTGTGAAAAAATTACAGACCGCACCTCGAGATGGCACGACAATCATTTACACGAGAAATTACGAGAGAATGTTATTCGAAATATTCTCTCGGTAATTAATCGTTGGCGTCGCGAAAAAGATTCGCTCGGTCGTGGAAAAACTTCGTTGGACTAATCTTAGAATAGAAATCCACCGGAGACTAAAGTAAATAAAATTGTATATATCAATTAGATTTTATGGTCAGATATAGATAATCGCTCTCTCGAGTGTGTTTGTATAGTTTCTTCACGGAACACAACTGTTGGAAAAACATAATTAGACTTAAGCAGCGTAATGACAGAGTGTGCGGCGTTGTGTAGAGAGAGAGAGAGAGAGAGAGAGCATTTATAATGACGCAGTAAACCACGTAGAAAACGCATATCTACTATGATTTATGAACAAAGACGAGTGCGAATAATGCGCGTTTGCGGTATGTGTGTCCGATTTCGCAAAATGACGGGTTTCGAACGCGCAGTGCCTTCTATCATTTCGCGATTCTCTTTGTCATTTTCTTTTCGGGAAGTCCGACTCATCGGAAAAGTGACTCACAATCGCGTGCATGCGCGCGCGCGCGACCTCGCGAATTTTCTCGCCGCCACGATAAATCGCGTACATATCGTTACGTCGGAAGTGGCGATCGGACGGTCGTTTAACGGCGCGTCAAGCACGGACGTTTATTGACGCGATAATTTAGCGGAATTAATTTATGCGCACGGCGAAAGATCGGCCCGCATATCGGGTTAGATTGCGACAACACGCGCGGATCCGTGCGATATCGGCAAACAGTCTCGGCGGACATCGCGCCATTTTCGTACACGCGCGTGCTTCCACAACCGGAGGAATTATCGCGAATGCGCGGTTCCCGCGCCCAACTATCCGTTTCTCTATCTTTCTTTCTTTCTTCTCTCCTTTTTACACAGGAATTATTGCATAGTTTTTCTATAATTTGTGAATTATTAATTAAAAATTGATAGTATCTCGAGGAAAATTTAAGACGATATTTTTAACTTGGTTTAACGGTGAGAAATTTTTGCGACACAAAGCGGTTTTATTGCGCTATTGTTTGTTCTCACGAAAATCAAGCGTGATATATCTCTCTATGCGATTAGAAGATTTTCAAGAATATCACGATAAGGCGTCGCCCGCGCCTCTCTAACGATACTTTATAACGCAGATAGCAATCGAGGCGAGGTATTAAAACGTAATCAGCTCGGTCGCGCGCAATTCTCGCGCGATTATCTGTGCGCGCGATCGGGAAAAAGCGCGATTATCTTGGACGTTTTCGAATCGTTCGCTCCTCGGTTCCGTTCAGTTACTGCATCCATTCTCGCGGTCGCCACGGCCTGAAATTGATCGCGCCTCTCTCTCTCTCTTTCTCTCTTTCTCCTTCTCCCTTGCCGCAAAATGTCAAGGCGAAGACACGGCGAGCGAGCTCCGGAAACTCGCATGTAATTTTCCGAAATCGAACGCGATTTTCGCGTCCCGCCGTCGGTCACGTAACGTCGACTGGTGACGTGACAATATTCGGATCTTCTATTATCGCCGCTCGTCTTTGTTCCGCTCGACTTTGAACTCGCTTTTCGAATAATCTTCCGTGTGACGCGCTCGAAAAGCGAATTAACAACAAAACATAAATTCAAATCTGCCTCAGAAATACTTTAGTAATGATGTGTACACGTAGAATGCGCTCGATTTTTTCCATATTTCGTATCTCTTCATAACGAGCGTGTACTTTTTTCTCCACAACTTATCCGTAGCTGTCTGATATATAGTAGTAGTTGGTAGTTGTTACTTTTCACGCGCGCTCGAAGAAATTCATTTCGTAGCCGCGTTCACTCGATGATTTTCTTGGGAGATAAATTTGCTCCGTGATAACTTTGATGATTTAATCTTGCATTTTTTGCAGAAAAGTAGAAACGGATAGTGTAGTGTAATAGCATAGTTTCGCTGTGCGAATTGCACAGTTTGATTGACTGGCCACACATGTTTCTTGGTCTGCCAGCAATAAACACGCTTAGATAGTTAACACACGTCTGAGTATAGATGCGCTTAGTTTAAAAAAAAAAGCAACAAAATGCTCGCGACATTTGTGCATCTTTAACTTGTGCCTGTGTTTCAATGTTAATTTATGCTAACGTAGTTTGACAACAATTATAACGCAACAATTTTCAAAGCAAATGTAATTCCGCGGTATGCAAAAGAGATAGCACTTGTCTCTTTTTCTTTCTCTGTCTCTCTTTCAACGTGATGACACTTTTAACCAGACGGAAGCGCATTCTATAAAGTTCGGGCACGTTTTATCGACAGCCGTTTTCAATCGCGGAACCGATTCGAATGCAAACTATTGGGAAAACTCGGTGTTTGCGCTCGGTTTTTTGGAAAATCTTGCCGAGGACATTTTTAAAAATCACTTATGACACGGGACAAGGCCAATCGGACGCGGAAATATCTTTTGTTCGGGCGGAATTACGCGCGCGGTCTCATTCGCGCGCGCGCGTACATAGTTTCGCGCTTTTTTCAGAGATGGAGATGCAAGTCGTCGAAGAAGCGCAGTAATACACCCGAAGGTGAACGTGTATAAGTGATGGCCGTCGCGTGCGAAAATCGCATCACGACGGTACGGAGGAAGGATCGAAAATGACACATCGAGTTGCGCGATGATGACACGGCGAAACGATCTCCGGCGATTATTATAGCTGTCAAGAGGATTTATATACGAGACACATTTATTTCATTAAGTGACGTAGGTCAGTTATCAGCAACGTGGCGAAATTGAGAACGCGGGACCGGTGCAAATTTGCAAATCGACACCTGCTTCGAAATTGTGTTTCTGCGTTACGCGCGCATGCGACGATTATTAATATTATGTAATCCATTGTCTCGGATGCTGCTATATTCGTATGATAATGAGCGATGCAGAATTCCTGTCGTGCCTTACTGACCGATGCAGAATGCTGCCCGGTCGTGCGCAGCATCCTTAATCTCTGGTGCGAGCATGAAACTCCGCGCGTTCAAATCTTACGAGTACTTAGGCGTCGCGTTGCGACACACACAGAAATTTATCCGAAAGAAAAAGACGAATGTGATGAGAAGAAAACAATGTTGAATTTTTTTCCAATACAAGCAAAAAAATATTGCAACACTTTTGAAAACCACTTAAAAAAATTGCATATTACGATTTTTGTATTGCTTTGACTTTATATACGAACAATTTATCACGTGTGTTTTCCTTGCGAGAGACGATTCGGGGGAAAATTCTCGTCGGAACGAGAATTTTGACGTTCGTGGTTTAGCGGCGAAGACGCGGCTTTTCGCTTTAGAAAGCTGAAATTTGCCGTATTCAGTAGGTTAGAGTAGAAAATTCGGTGTGACCTCGATTTAGAAGTTTGCATGCAGCAACAGCGCGCTGAAAGTCTTTCGGCGTCATTTGAGGAAGGAAAGGAAAAAAGATCCTCTTTTTCCTCTCGCGCGTGTGTCAAACATTCGAAATATATGTATCGCGCGCGAAAAGACGTGTCTCTCTTCTCATTTTTGCCGATCTCGCTTCGTGACGATAAAAGTCACGCGATAAAAATCCTCTCTTGTGTAGACAAATTGAAATGTATCGCTTGAAAAAAAAAGCAATCAAATTAATTCGAACCGGTGTTTATGAAAAGGCGAGCAAATCTCCTGGATGGCGAGAAAACGCGCGGATTGATTTCATGCGGGAATGACGAGCGGCGGTGTGTGAAAAAAAAAAACCGACCAACAGAATTTTCCGGCTCGCGTGCGCTAACGAGCTTTATGAACGATACACGTTTTGCCGATTTCGAAAAAACGCGGAAATCTGGCAAACGCCGTGACGGAAAACGCCTCGGTTTCTCGCAAAACGCAAAAAAAATGGCCGCGAGCTCGCGGACGTGTAATGGACCTCGATGAAGTTTACTATGACGCGGATGCATATATGCGGGCGCGGTTATTGCAAAAAGCGGCGTGCGCGATAGCGGCAAAAAAATGATTGAATATGAAGTTATGGGGGAAATGGTGAATTATCGCGAAAAGAAGGACGAGAAAGTTGTGTGATTCGTTGCCTCGGCAAAATCCGCCGTTTTATCAAGCTTGTTACATTAAACGTTTTAAATGACGCGCCAATCGTGGAATTATTCTTTTCAACCTGTCTACTTTTTTTTTCTCTCTTCCTCGACTCACTGATTTTTAATACTGATGTTTCACTGCCAGAATGCCGATTGTTAACGTCAATTTTTCCAAAGATTACGTAATCGCGGTCTTCTGCTCAAAAGAGAGAAGTTCGGGTTTCGAATTTTTCAGTTCTTTTTTTTTTTTTTTTCTTGCTACAAAATATAATTTTTTGCGTCATATATTAGCACTCTGTTAAAGTAATGCACATTGTAAAAAAAATGCATCGCATTATCGCGATAGAATTACGTTATTCAACAAAAGGAAGAAATTCAAGCGAGGAGACCGGCGGATAATTAGCGCCGTTAACGGCGGACAGTAACGCGTGTTGAGCACCGTAATGCGAAATAATAACAGACTGTTAAAACGTCGTTAAATCCCGGCACGTCGATAGAGTAACGGCATTAGGCGCAGCGCGGTAGTGTGCCGCGCTCTCCCGCATCGCGCGCCGTTGTTAATTCGCGAATGTCGTGGGACGTTTGCAATCGATATCGCCGCGTTTTTGAAATAATAATAATCGAACGGAGTTGCCCGTGCGCGGGAGCGTAATGGAGCTTTTTCGTATTAATGTTTCGCGACAACAAAAACCTCCCCCTGTTTGTGGGAGGATGTGGAGGAAGAGGAGGAGGAGGAGGAAGAGAGATGGAGTGCCCTTTTCGGATTATTTGCGCGCCGCGAAATTTCATGGAATAATACGCGGCGCGGCCGCGAAAATGCACGTGAAAAATTAACACAGTCAATTTGCCGCGGGCGAGCGGCCGGCGGCGGCGAGACGGACGAATTCTGTTACGCTTCGTCACATAAATTCGGCCGCGATGCCAGTCAATATTTAATATTGCCAATGAAATGCCGAGATGCAGTGAAAAAAAAAAAAAAATCCGCCGCAAACGAATTGCGTGACCGAAGCGGTTAATGCAGGCGCGCGCGATTGTCATCGTATCGGCAGGATTACGTCGTTTGTCGTAAAGCGAGCCACGAGCTCTTAAGCGTATGTAAAATAGACGTAAGTACAAAACATTCGGAAACGAAAGCTTAGAAATATAGCAGAGAGAGAAAGAGAGAGAAAGAGAGAAATTCGCAATAGTATTCTTTTTTACATTTGAAATATCACTTTTGGCTGATATTGTACATCCTTAACTCGCGCCGGCGTTGCAGCGCAACGACGTTGCAGCAACGAGAAGTGGAACAAACGCGCTGTGTGTGCTAGATTTTTCGCACTTTGCACAAACAGCGTGCGACAAAACGAGCGTACGGTTTGTGCGCGCGCTGGAAAAGAGAAAAACCGTGGGGTACGTCTGTTACCGTTTAAGCTCAAACCTTTAGTTTCTAAGCCCGGCGTGCAACAGGTTGCGCCATTGTGGCGACTTGAAAACTCCGCTTACGCGGATACTTTCCTCTCCCTCTCCCTCTCTTTTTCTCTCTTTTCCCTTTTCGTTTTTCTCTGTGTACAATTATTCTTTATTGTTCCGCCGTCGCGCGGACTTCCCGCTGCACTTGAGCCGAAGAATTCCTATTGCGCAAAGGCTTTCCGATCGAAATAAACGATCGTTGTAACTTTCTTTCTCTCTCTCTTTCTCTCTCTTTCTCTCTCCAGCGTTCTCCATCTTTCTTTCCGGAACGTATAAGCAAGACCTTCAGCGATTTCCATCTCCGCGAGTTTTTCTCGTTCAGAAAATATTGTCACTCCGTAGAAGTGTTTTATATCAGTTTTTAATTTGCAATGCGGAAGAAAGAAATTTATTCTAGACATTTTAATTATTAAGTAATGTTTCGGAGAATTTAATTAGAAGAAATGAAAATAACGAAAATGATTTATGACGAGAGGATTGTGATAAGAATATTATT
The DNA here is from genome assembly GCA_014825475.1 of Pseudomyrmex flavicornis. Classification (NCBI taxonomy): domain Eukaryota; kingdom Metazoa; phylum Arthropoda; class Insecta; order Hymenoptera; family Formicidae; genus Pseudomyrmex; species Pseudomyrmex flavicornis. Next base: position 15,707 of record QVNW01001242.1, on the reverse strand, counting down.
AAAAAAGAATAAATAATTAAGAAAATCTAAAATAAAAGAGATGCGTCATCAGAAAAAGTTATTAAAAAAAAATATTAGAAAAAGATAAGACAAGAAATGAATAGCATCGCATGCAGCACGCGTTCCTTGCGATGCGCGTGCGCTTAGAATCGCGCACGTGGACACAGCACTGGACTCGGTACATGTTACAGCTCAGACAATCGAAAGAGCGAGCACGTAATTGCGACGAAAGAGATTGTAAAAAAAAAAAAAAATTGAAAGCAGAAAGAGAAGAGTTGCGCGCATGGCGCCTCAAGCAAAATGGCCGTCAAATTTAGACTTACGTAACGATTCTCGCGTGCGTTTCTTTTGTAAGCCGGTTCTTTCTTTTCTTATTCCAGCTGTCGAATGTTGCGAGGCAATATATACTCGATTACGACGAGTATCGTGGACGTTGAAAATTGTCGACAATTTGAAAGAAACTAAATTGACGAAAAACACGTTTTTGAAATAGTTTGGAATAGTCGTAAAATTATCGTGCGATACATACGATTCCGATTTGCCAGTTTTTTTATTTGAAGATATCACAAGTCTCTTTAATTGGTATCGCTCTATTCTCGGAAAATAAGGCTCACGTAAATTGCGCAGCGGGCGTTATCTAAATTCGATGAAAGAGACTTGATGAAGAAAAGACGTACTTTGCATTTTATTTAAACTCGAACTATCTATATTCCATAATCTGATTTGTCATTCTCGAAATAAGCGAGGTTTCTTGAATTTCAAAAAAAAAGACACATATATTATAGTGACATTTCCTGTCGTAAAATCTGGCAATTTACCACAATGGACCGCAAAGTGTCGCTTGTATCAGTCGACGTCAATCGTGGCACGTCAGCGTTTCTTAAGTTACTCGAAAAGATCTCGATCGAAATCGCTCTGTCAGGTCAGTTTCTAAGTTAATTATCGGTGAAATATCGATGCGCTTTTTTCCTTAATTAATGAAGAGTTCTCAGAAGTCGTTTCTTCGTCGTCGAGATTGAAGAATGACGGGATTTCGATTCTTTCTTTTTTATTTCTTTTTTACTTCCCAATTCTTCTTCGCTTCTGCAAGCTTTTGTCTGTGTGTATTTCGTGTGCATTATCGCATCGCGATATCGATCCGCCGCTTGCGTCGAAGCGATCGATAAATGCCGGACCGATGAAATATCAGACGCGAGCGACATAATAATGCGCGATAAAATACTGACGAGTATTTGACATCTTCCGTTACTACTGGTCGTCGAGGCGTAATTTTATTCGCGAAACACGAGCGTCGATTGTCGTAGGCAGTTGCGCGCGCGCGCGCGCGCGAACATCGCGCAATTTAGGTGCTACGAAATGGAGCGGCCAGGTCGACATTAGCAAATTGACCGATAGATTTAGGCTTACGTAACCAGACGTGCTTGTACGTCGTGTCCTCAGCGGAGAATCTTCTGTGAATATTTCTAACCGCTTCTATAAGTCGCGGCGGTTTATAATGTGTTCAACAAAGACGAGAGAAAGAAAGAGATGAAAAGAGTTCGGCGCAGTTTGTTTTTTTTTTCAGTTCTAATCTTGACATTTAAAAATCAGAAATTATTTTTACTCTGTGTTAGATATAGCTAAAATAAATAAAATAAATAAATATTCACGAGTAGAGAGATAAAATGTTTTAAAAGATATGTTATAAAAGATAAAGTAATAGTTTTCGTTTCCGAAATACATAGTCGAAGCAACGCGCACAAACATAATTATATCAAAATTCATAAAATCTCTTAATACTCGACTGCGCGCAATATGTTGCACAATAATCGAGCGTAGAAGCGCAGAAGTTTGTGATGTATATAAAAAACCGATGTCGAACGGATGTTCGATTCTGATCCTGACCGAAGAGAGAAACAGAAAGGAGTGCGCAGTCATTATACATCGGCTTGAATAAAGATTCGCCGTGGCGAACACGTTACTTGCGAGTCGCGGTCGAGGTTGACGCGAAGAGAGGCCAAAGAAAGCCCGTGCAATAATCCTGCGCGCCGCAAAAAACCCGCGTTTTCAAGGAAAGATATCATGTCTAACGACAAGAAAAAAGAACGAAGACGCGACGACCGATAGAAGCGGAGAATAGGCGCGCCATTAGATGCGGCAGGACGCGCGGCATTTTTCATCTTCTCTTGTACAATATAATCTTTCCGTTCGGCGATCGTTTTCGCGTTCTCTGACCGCGCGCGTTGATTCGCACTACGTGGTCAACGATCACGCCGGAAAAGGGTGGAGGTGCAAAAATTGCGATTTGCGCTCGCATTCCGCACGATCGAATCAGTGACGCGGCGGCGGCGCTTCGCGAGAAATGGACCGGCCGACAAAAAGCGCGCGACGCAGCGGCGGCGGCGGCCGCGGCCGCTTTACGTGACAGAATTCAATGCATCTCTCTGCACCGCCGGAACGACTGCACCCGCGGGCCCCGGAATGACTCGTTATCCGTACGCAGCACGCGCGCGTTTCGCCCTTTCACCGCGAAACCTACGGATTGACCGAGTCCGTGCGGTAATCCAAACCATCGATGGAATTTACATTCGGCCCCGTCGAGTGAATTACGAAGCGGGCGTAACGGCGCACAATTGCGTTACGATTATTGCACGATATTGACATGAAAATCGCGTTAGCGCCGACTGTATTTCTCGCTCGCGCGACGAACGATTAAATGCGACGCTTTCAAGAAGCGTTTGCAATTCATGTATATTTCTGCATAAAAAACTCTTTATTTGCATATCACATATATCGAATGTTTTTTTTGATCATATTATTTTATTCTTGTACATTATTAAATAATTTTTTTTTTTTTTTTTTTTTTTTTTTTTTTTTATCGAATATACCTTGTTGTGGTTTTCTCTAACATTTATACGCGTGCGTCACGATCCTGCTTTTGCATATTTAAACGTGTTTTTTTGCGATCTTGCTTTGGGCGATTTTCCGTCAGCGACCGTGAAGGAAAAAAGGTCGAAGCGGAGATCGATCTGCGGCGACGTCGTAGATCGTTCTCGGAGTCGCTCTCTAGAACAGCTAATGGACCAAGACTCTATTAATATTGATAATGGCGAAAATCAGGCCAATAAGCGCTCGTGGTGTACTGCTGCTCGCGCTCTCAAGCGTCCGCGTTTTGATTGCCCGACAGACAGACACTACTAGATGTGAAGTCAAGCTCGCGCGCGATGTGTTTTTTTTTTTTTTTTTTTTTTTTCCAAACGTTCAGCGATCGTTTCTCTGGCAATCTGAAGTACTGCCGTACTTCGCGCAAACTTGCAAAAATGAGATAATCTCGCGCTAAAATGCAAAGCTCCATTAAAAATAGCTTATCGTTTGTTATGTTTCGCGACATTGAAGTGGAGCAGAAAGATAGACAGGATTGTTTTTATAAAGTACCGAAAAAAAAATAAATATTTTTATTTTCTCAGTAGATAGATGTAGTATTATTATTACGTTTTCTCACTCTGCGCCTGCATGTCGCTGACGTTCGCATAAATACGATTCGTTCCACATACATACATACATACATGCACATCTTATGCTTGAAATTTGCGTAACCAGATTAGATACGGAGCTTTCACAAAATTGCCGAAGCGGTTGAAGCGCGTATTCGCGAAATAGCCGCGCAGAAACTTTTCATGTAATTCAGAATCTCCGTAACAAAAAATAGCAATTTTTTTAACGAACCTTTTCTCTCTCTCTGTGGAAACATTTAAAAAATTTTAATTCATCATTCATCCCGATAATCAATTGCGTAAAATTTACGATCGTGTGTTTACGACGTGTCGCGTAAAAAAAAGAGAATACAGAGAGTGGGAAAGAAACACTGAGCTTGAAATTACGGAATTAGCGACTTTTGCGCATGCAAAACGCGCGGAACGATTTTCTGCATATTGCTTTCGCGTTGACCATTTCTTGCCGCATACTATTCGCCAGTTCTTGTTATTAAGATCTTATCATCGATGACGTAAGCGCCAATCTGAAAAGCAGCACTGTGGGGGCGAGAGAAAAAAAAAGAGAGAGAGAGAAAGAGAGAGAGATAGTCGACGCTCCACCAATTTTACTATGCACTTCTTTGCTCATTTGATTCGCCTTTATTGCCGCGCGATCGTAGTCGGGCGAGTCGCGCGCAGGAATCCGACACTGTTGCGACACGCACGCGACCTCCGTGGCCGGCACACATTTTGCGTAGAATTGCTTTCGCAAAAGCTGCACATAATACCTTTGCAATTCGTCTCGTAACGCATAAAAGACTATGTAAATTTTCTGAATTACAATAAATATAAATATATTACATAATTAATAACGCGTATAACATCGCGAGTTTATGAAAAACGTCAGCGTTTTGCTTCTTACTGTATAAATTATTTAAATTGCAAGATCACGTCGTTGACGTAAATACGCAATAATAATTGTGCGTATGCGCTTCAAGATATTGACAAAATTATTATTATTGTCGATAGTTTATTATATTTTCAACTCGATTTTGTGAAGAATATTAATGGGCAAACGAGAAAGATGAGAAATTGATGAGAAATTCAACTACGTAAACCATCTCCCGATACTTTTTGAGAGTGCAGAGACTTTGTGGTCGCTATGTAGATGTTATTTAGCGAGCAACCGGTTGCGGGCTACAGTAGCCACAACGCAAATTCAACTATTGTACAAATTGGAGTATTGCGAATAACATGAATGCTTCAATTACTGTCGCTATGTGAACTCTTAGAATTAAATGACGCTATTGATCGAATAACGCACAATAAATTAGATACCGTGTATGAAAGTATGAATGTTACACTTAAAAAAATGAGAGAGAAAGAAAGCGCGCACGTCGTTAAAAGTTAACCGTGTCATGTTTTATATAATAATGATGACGAGAAGAGAAAAATTATATATGAATGAGCTGCGTAAAGAGAAAATTCGTGTTTTAACAACGTATCGTAATAAATTTCTAATTGGCGCAATCGTTCGTAGATCGAACATAATGTTTCGCCAATGCGATTTACGTTCCAACTTGCTGCCATTATTTTTGCAGCTTTTTTTTCATAAGTATTCCGCGTATCTGCTATTGGGCGCGTTATGAAAATTCCGCGAAATAACGAATCGAAGGGAACCGTTTCATTAATAACCGTTTCATAAAAATATTCATTTTACGTTCCCTGATTCTGAAATATATATCTCTATCATTATTTCAATGAGGGCGGCATTTTTTTTCTTTTCACGATGGAACGGCTGTGATCGCTCGATTGTTAATCCTGGCAGATTTTATTTTTCGGGAACCAGTAGAAAATTTGTCAAATTATTTCTCTTACGTAACAAAGCGAGAACATGTCTCTCTTAACATCAATTTTTTTCGTATTATTATACACATGTATGAAAAAGATTTTGTTAATATTAGATGTAAATTTATTACAATTAATTTAATGATCTCTATACATGAAAAAATTATCATACATGAAAAAAAAGAGCAGAAAATAGAGATAAATTTTTGACAAACGTCCTTGAGATTTCGGAGAACGACAAATAATCAAAACAAATAATCTTAAGTAACGTCAAATATTAGAGAAACGTAAAGCGAGCGATTTGAAGCTGATTGTTATCTCGGGTCTCCGTGATAAGAAAATCAAATTCGGGAATTGCAAAGCAGCTTTATAACCACGCGCGCGCGCCCCCAGTACTGCGATTTCCTGCACGCTAAAGTCTTTATCTATCGACCACTAAGCCGGCCGTAAGCGACTTGACAAACTTCGTCGTGACCAATTCCAAACGCACTCGCCGCATGTGCAATCCGGCACGGCTCGATGCGACGCGAAACCACACGCTCTCTTGTATTTTCCGTCCCACGATTCCAGACGACGTTACGCACACCGAGAGACGTACGCGTCGTCATCGTGACGTGAGTGGCTATATACTCGCGTACAAATATAGACACGTACGGGGACTCGTATGTGTGCGTGCGTGTACAATACTTGCTCCGTGGTGCAATATGAGAGATGTACGCGCGTGTGCGTGACCGTGTGCGTACGCAAAGGAAAACGACTGGAAAGAGAAAGAGGGAAAAAGAGAGGGATGGGAGGAGGGACAGGAGTCGAGTTGCATGTTTTTGCGTCAGACAGTAACTGCACGCAAGTGCATTTCGACGGACGGACGAGTAGCGTCGACAGGAGCGTCCCCATTCTAGCGTTCGGCTATCTACATCGCCTAAGTTTACGTAACCGCACGAAACCTGTCAGCCGACATTTCGGTGCTAACCAATGGCAAACCGACTGTCTACTTATTCCGTCTCTCTCCCTCTTTCTCTTTCCCTCTGTGTCGCTTAGCGGCGGGCTTTATCACTGCGGTCTTCTTCTCTCCCGCGCGGATTAAGCGAACGCGACCAGAAGCCACAAGGGCGGACTTGCCGCTTCCTCTTCTCGAAACTGCATCGCGAAAATCGACGTTCCTCTCTCGGATCGATCGTCGCCGACGCGCCACTGAACCAGATGCGAGGCACGATCGATCACGATTCGAGGAATTGTGTGCACGAGACGTCAGCGCGCGATGCAATCGCCTCGATTGACCGCGCCATTTTCACGCGAGATAAGGATACTCGAAAGTGCTCGATGTTATTATCATTATTTTTTCTCGTGCGTCGCAATTAGAGAACCAACCGTAATTTAAATAGTGAGTTTCACGTACGTGTAAGTTTTTTTTTATATATTTTTCTGTGTTGTACACATACTGATTAAAATATTTTTATTTCGAAATTTGATATACTTTGGATATTGAAGTGTTTGTTCGAGCAAAGCTCGAACCATAGTTTCAGCATGAAATATTGTAATTTATTAATTTATTTTCGACTTAAGTAGGTCGCGCGCGCACATTTGGAATATACATAAGTGGAAAAATTACATACTTTGCTTGAAGGTGACTTCGTACACTCGTGATTTCCAGAATAGCAGGATGTATGTCAGAAATATGTTAAAACTTGCTTACATTGTTACCGCGAAATCGTACGTGTTCTCTAAATAGCTACTGATTATCTTATGTGCGGTCTTCGATGTAGAGAAGGCAAGAACAGCAACGGAATTTAATCGAATTCTAGTAGGTTGAACTTGATTCGCAAGATTTACGAGCGTGGATAATAAAAAAAAAAACGTTAATTTCACTACTACTCCTTCAAATTGTCTTCATGTCATGTCTTCTATATTGAATAGATAAAGCAAAGAAGAGACTGAATTTAAATTACTTATATCTTATGTACATGTATTTAAAAAAAAAAATTAACAACTTTGTTATACATTTGACAAGTGTGTAACACAGAACAGTCTAAAGCCAGTACGTACAAGAAGAAAAGATTTTTTTGAGCTGGCGTCGGAATTAGTTAAACGGAGCTTGGAGCACGTTTGTCCGAATTGCAGGAAAGATGCATTTTAGGGTCACATTCTGCAACGTAGTCAAAAGCATTTCTCTGTAGTTGAAAGTGGAGTCTCTCCTCGTGAACTTTCTCCCTCGCCTCTTCCTTCTCTCTTTCTGTCCGCTCTTTAATTCTTCCGTATTTTATTTTCCTCATATTTTCGAGTATATAATTTGCATTTCGCTAATATTTTGCCGCGGATTTGATGCAAATTAGCTCCGTCTCTCGAAGGTTACGTCCGATCTGTGCGAACGTTTGGACGTTTTAGAGTGCCGTAGAGACGGGACTCCGTCGTTTGCTGATACGGTGTTTATGAAACGATGGATGTGATATTGTCGGAGCTTATGTTTTCGTCGGGAAGTGTCAGGCGCGTCGCTCGGCGAAATGCAATAAGCATCTTATCGTCGCCTAGTCGCTCAGCGAAAACGCATAAAGAAATTTCGTTCTAATTTTGGACTTATCAATTTCTTTGCGGACGTAAGAGATGTCAAATTTTGAAAAATTTTTGTTTTAAAAATTTTTTTCATGTAAGAAAGTAAAATTACGTCCATTCCACTTTTTATCACATACGTCACCTCGCCTCGAGATTAAGTAAACAATCCATTGTCATTTCTGGAGACGCTCGAATTTTTTTTCATAAAACAAAAGCGAGAGAAGAGAGAAAAAGACTGATCCGCGCTGCATTCATGCAAATCGTTGTTTTTTCTACGCGAATTTTGCGTTGCTCCCGGGCCACTTTGCAAATTTGGCGTTTTGTCGGTGAAACCCGATGAGAGCCGCCGACGTCGATATGCATATATACCGTGGCCGCGTCGGAGTCAACAAGTTGTTCAGGCGGACCACCCCGTCCCCCAACTAAATTCCACTTCCTATAATTATTAGACGTCATGTATCGCGCCGCTACCGACCAATTTATAGTGGGAGCTGACGTGATGCATCGGAAATCTCCTCCTCCTCCTCTTTCTCCTCCTCCTCCTCCTCTCTCTCTCTCTCTCTCTCTCTTTCTCTCTCTCTATTGCCGGACGATGTGTTGATTTTCGTGCCACGTTTCAATTTTACATCCCGCCTATCCTGCGGATCGCGTGTACCATTCGCTCGTCCGCGCTTCCATTGTTCCGCGCTCGAACTTTTGTACGCGTATAGCACGCTCGTTATGAGCTCGATTCCAAGTTTATCCGTAATTTACTAGCCAACGCCGGGAAATCTCGCCGAAACAAAACGCTCGACTCTTCGTTTTTCAAACGGGAGAAATCGGAGAGAAGGAACTTATTGAGATCTTAACTATCGATCGCGTAGTCCCGTTTTGTGTTGCGTATACGCAAGTCCTGTAATTCATCGAAGTTGCGACAAAAAGAAAATCGAGCGCGCGTGTAGATATTTCCGATTTTTAAATTACAGACTTGATCATTAGCTAAATGTGAGAGACTCTCGTTCGATATAAGTTACGTCGTATTAGTTTTGTGAGAATTGGAGAAAACGAACAATTTCTCGCGCATAGCTCCGCCGCAAGCGGATTCGCGAAAGGTAGGTTGTTAAGGTATACGAAACGCAGTTTCGTATGTGTGTGTGTGTGCAAGAAGTCGCAGAGCGCGGAACGTACCGTCGATACGTTTCTTTATACACCTATACGCGCGACCGGGTCAACGCCCTTTCACCTCCCGACGAGGTGCGGCGGAGGAAATATTAATTTCAAGATTTTTTGTCGAGCTTTTCCTCGCTCCACCCGGGGCTCACCCCCGTCTTCCAATCCCCACTCACACGGGCAGCCCAACGGAAAAGCGGAAGCGAGGAAGAGCTCGCGGCCGGTCGGCCGGCGCATTAATTTGCAAAGTCGTAAACAAGACGGCGCGCTGTCGATACTTTTAATAAAATGCCAGCAATTAAATTGTGCGGGGACCAGTAATGGTCGGACGGCCACGCGAAGAGAGCGGGCGGACGAAGAGGAAACGGAAGAGGACGTGGTTCGCGGGGGTGGTCGAGCGAGAGAGCGGCCGGGTGAAAGGTAATATCGAACTCGTATTTTAGGTGGACAGCGGTAGGAAGAGGTGGAGGAAGAAGAGGTGGAAGAGACGATGGGATATGGGGGAGGAAGGGTGAGCAAAGGGGTGGCAAAGGCGAGCGGAGAAATCGAAGCTCTCTGATGGTGGGTGGGTGGGGTCGGGTAACGGGAGAAAGAAACAAAAAGGAACTCACGGGGAACAAAAAGAAAGCCGCGTCTTTGGGGGGTAGTGGTAGTTAACCCCCACCCTCTCTCTCGCGCACGGTCCGCGACAACCCTCCTCCCATCTATGCCCTCTCTTTTCCCGCTCCCTTTCCGCGCCGCGCCGCGCGACCCCGCGTTTCTCTCTCTTTCCCGCTTCCTCCGGTTCCCGTCTTCTCCCGGCGTGCTACTCTCACCCTCTTCTTCCTCGTCTATATCTCCTCGTTTCTGAAATTTTTGAATATCCGATCAATAGGTAGCCGCTCGCTGGGAAAAAACCGGGTGGGGAGGCATGAGATGAGTACCGTCGGAACCGCCGTCTCTCCCTCCTCCGTCTCCTGCCCCCGCGTGTCTTCGAATTAATTATTCGATATCCGTTCGTTGCTTCGCGCGTTTCGTTTTTTGCGCCGCGTATGCGAGCGTATAACCCCGCACCAATACACGAGATCGTATACAAGTTCGCTGTGAAAATGTCGTTACATTATCCAGCTCGTTACTTATCTAGAAAATCTGAGCGATTTTCTACAAAAAAATAGTAGCGTGGCGTATATCTAAAAACAAACAATACACTGTGAAAAACTTGTGTAAAATCGCATATGTACAAAGAAATTTGTATTATGTTACATGCTAATTAATTACGGAAATATGTAAAATACGTAAAGCGGAAGAAAGCAGATTTGCTGTTACACGGTCAGGCAAGAAAAATTTGTTGAGTCTATCGAATTTTTCATCAACAAAAAAGCATTTTTTTGGAGCACAACAAAAAGAGTTTTGTTTGGCAAAACAAAAATCTCAGTAGAGCAAATTTTTTTGCTGGCCATATAGTAATCAATTTTTTGCTGTTCTAGCAAATCTTTTTTTTTCTGTACGCGAAAATTGCGGTTGGTGGTTTTTATCGATTAAAAAAAAAAAGAATCATAGAAAAAGAAAGAGTACATAATTTTTTGTTTGAGCGTGTAGATTAAAGGTGAAAATAAAAAATTTGATCGCACATATATATTTTTCACGACACCTGTGGAACTTCGGGCATCGATCGGCGCAATCAGCCATCATGCGACTCTATACTCTCTCCCGCGCATATCCGTTCGGTACTTCGCGACTTCTTCGGAGAGTTGCTCGCGAGAGCATTATTCATGAGCGACGGGCTGAGTCTTTTAGTAAGTTCGCGTACATATATACAATACACACACACACACACGTAAGCTTCTCTCAAAGTGTATCGCACGAGGACGAGCGTCTTGCTCGAATTCGATCGTTCGCGGTTAATGCGCTCGCTGTATAGGCGCTGCATTTTCGCATCGTCTCTCGTCGGCGGAGGGAGCGGAATTTCCGTACTCGCCGGCGGAATATTATTCATAAGAATGCCAAGTCCTATCGCAGATATCGAAATAACCACCTGTCACACTTCCAAGCCGAAGCTCTAGCTCTAGACGAACGCTCTTCCATTCGCAAGTAAATTCGCGCCGTGTGTCGGTCGTTCGATCAATTCGCGACTATAATCAAATTGCGTCGATACGCTCGACTCTAAAAAAACTATCGCGAGCTCTGGCTTTTCGTGGGACAGAATCGCTCGGATATCGCGAGCGGGAAATCCAGCACATATATACCCTGACTGAACCGCGGACTGTTTCCGCGAATATGCATAAATAATCGATGCGTAATGCTTTTCACCTTTGCATTTTTTAGTAGGGCCTAGTAATAAGCAGGTCGTATCGAATTGCCGCCTTCTGGCTATGACAGTCGCGCGATATCGTCTTCTAAAAATTTTTCTTGAAAGAACTTTTTTTCGCTAAAACAAAAACACAAGTTGTCACACTTAAATTCTTTTTTTAAGTTATTAGCGACAATGTAACTAGATATTTTTGGAAAAAAACCAAAAAAATTGACTTAAATTATTTTTGTTGAAATTTGATTTTTTTGACAAGAAACCAAGTAATAAAATTGACCTTATTTTTTTTATCTTTGAGATATTTTTATATCTATCGTTACTATCGTACTGCCGAACTATTACGAGATTTCAAGAATCTGAATATACTTCAGAGTGAACAATATCTCGAGAAAGTCTAGCATTTCTTCTTGAGGAGTTTTTCTTGTGACGTATCGCGGATGTAAGATTCAGCACAAAGAAACCTTTGCACGCACAAGTCTCAAACTCGCTCTACGTGTTTGCCAGAACGGAAATGCGCATTTTCATTTGCCAAAAACGCCAAGGGAGAGTTTGGCACGAAACAAGCGGGGCGAGTTGCAGCAGCAATGCATCGAGAGTTGGTGCAACGACGACGACGTCGGGGTGCAAGGGAAGGGGATGCGACGCCTTTCATCGGCTCGCCAACCCAGTCGTCTTGACGATATGTGCGTCGGGAAGAGAGAACGGGGGATACTCCTATTTCGGAGCGTTTCATAATTGAGACCACGCGGAGGCGGCGAGAGAGCGAGGGGATCGATAACATTTTTTTTCGGGGTAGGAACCCAGACGGATGTACGTATTCAAGGCAGGGGAGGTGTGCGTGTGTGCGTACAGAGGAATGGGGATGAGGCGAAGGGTTCGTGCGACACGTCAACGCGTGCTGTTGCTGCTGCTGCTGCTGCTGCTGCTGCTGCGAAAGCATAGCGGCAACGACGTGCGAAGAGGGTGCGCATGTAGACGGAGTAGGGACGAAGAGACGCGGGGGTTGCCCAGGGAGGGCTTGCTTTTCGACAAAGAGGCGACGACGTTTTTTTATAATTGCGTTTTTAATTTGATGGATTCTTTGATGCGTTTCGTCCTTTCCCCCCCGCGGCGAGGGAGTTTGCGAACGAGAGAGTGAGAGAACGGGCGTGGAGGGGCGGAAAAGGAGGAGAGAGAAAGACGAAAACGGGTGGAGAATCTCGCGCGCGGTTGTGTGCACACGCGTGCGAACGAGTGTAAAAGAGGGTAGTGGATACGCGCAAGGGGTGGCGGCGACCGAGACACACGACGAGAGAAGCTACGAGAGTTTTTCCCGTGCCTGGCACGACGTTCTCTCCCGCTCTCTGCTCTCCCCTCTTCGCACCCTCTTCTCTTTTGCAATCTGTGCGACGCGCACATCTTCATCTCACCGTCGTCGGCCGAGGAATACTTCTCTCTCTGTGCACGAACGCACGGCGTTGGTCATTGTCCGTTTTCCTTTCACCCCTGTGGATTTTTTCTCCGTTTCTCTTAAAGCGCATCCTAAATTTTTTTACGACAACATTTTCTATTCTGTCGGATTTACTTTGTGCGCTAAGATAGAGAATATATTCCAACAATATTTTAGATACATGTCAATTTTTTTCTGAAAAAATCTTTTTCAAAAGATTTTTCGCACAATTAATTTTTTAAACAAACAGATAAAGTAATTTTAAAAATCCAATATTTTTAGTGACTTTTTAAAAATCTTATGTTTATCTAGTAGATATGTGCTGTAGATTAAAATGCGCTTGAAATGTCAAACTGTTTTATTGGCGCTGAAAAAATTCTTTGTACTTTGTGTGAGGTAAAAGGCGAAAAAAATTATTTTCTTAGCGCAAATAAATTATCTCTCCGCTTCTCTCTTTTCGTTTGCAACACACCGTCCGCTTAGATCACTTTCAACTGAGTTTTCACTGTCAAAGTGCACTGCAACGACTTTTTATCTCGCATGCAGCGGCTCTCACAACATCCCTCAGATTATCGCTTAAGTCAACTCGAATTACGATATTAGCCCAGCGATGTTCTCGAACAGAATTTCTATCAAAACATTAATTCCATTGCATTCTGATTAATTGCATTCTGAATTATATTATATCCCAACGCGATTAATAAAATTACCACGTTCACAAGTTTACACTTGTAAAAACTATTTCATAAAAACTATGCAACAGCTTATTATAAATCTTACTACGATTACGCAAAATGATATTCTATTTTAAGGACAATAAGCGAAGAAGAATTTTATTGTCACGAAGAAATGTCAGATGAAAACAGAAGGATTACGACTATTTTATCCAGCATTAGCATCTTCGTGGAAAGCGATAAGTTTCTTATCGCAAAGAAAGACGAGCGTGAAAGAGCGACACAAAGAGATATTAGAAGATCAAGAGCGTCCATCTCAAAGACTTTTTTTTTTTTTCCTTAAATTATTGCCATCGTTATAATTCACTTTGTAAATCTCTTGTGCACGCGATTCTGATATCTGCAACGTACACTTCATGTAATTGGAATTATTACGAATAATGTCTCTCGCTGTGTAATCTATAAAATTTTCACGAAAAAAGTTAATTCACAATGCGATGTTACGTGACGCGAAAATATGATATGTTAATATTAGGCGGAAATGATAACATAATACTCCAAAATGAATAGCACAAAGAAACTTAAAACGTGCAAATATGATAGATAAAAGTCCCGCTGATACAAAATATATATTTATAAATCCGGATGGCTGGCGCTCCTCTCTTTATCTATCTCTCTCTTTCTCTGTTTCTCTTTTTTTTTCCTCTTTCGTCAAACCATAATTAATTTCATCCGATGTGTATTATTCCGCGGTGCGTGCACGCGCCTGTGTTGAACCGAACACCAGGAAACGTGCGTGCTCGTCTCCGCTCGTTTTCAAATTCTCTCGGATGACGGCAACGAGAGCGTGCGGGTGAAACGAAGCGATTTTTATTGCATTTCGCAACTCAGTACCGCGGCTGGAAATTGCGCCCAACGAAACATTTTGTTTTACAGCGTTTCCATCGTCTCTCTTCTTCTCCCTCACCTTTGCTCTTTCACCTTCTGCGCTTCCCTCTCTCTCTCTCTCTCTGCTCGTCGTGAGACCGCAGCATGTGTCTACATTGTTGCACGACTTCTGCGCGTTACACGGGAGGCTTTTTTATTCGCGACGAATAATTCTTCCTTTCACTCTTGTCATCGGCGGGATTGTTTTTCGCCGCTCTCGACTCACGCGTCATCGTCGCGGGTGTCATCATCGATTGACTCGGAAATTGAAACAATTATATCGCGGGCGCCGCGAAAACTTTTTAATCCATTAACGGACCGATCGCGCGCGTGTCGTATATACATTTTTATGCGGGAATTCATTAAAATCCCGGTTGTATCGGGATATTTGTTTATCATTAGTCGCGGTTTGGCTTCAAGTGTCGGACGCGGTGACTCGTCGATAATGAAAATATTCTCGTGTCGCGTTTTATTCGCTTCTCGGATGAATGAATTATATGGCGGCGCACATATCGCCAGGATGAGTTCCTGAAACGTGAGTTTTTAATCGCATATGTTGTGTGACTAATGTGTGAGGTAATTATCAGTAGTTGCGAAGCGATATCTGTTCTCGTGAAAACAATAGACGATTAATTTCACAACGCGTGCATATTATTTAAAAAATGCACGAATACATCGATACTTTCTCTCTCTCTCTCTCTCTCTCTCTCTCTCTCTCTTTAATTTATAGCATTAGATACTATTTGTATTACTCGTCGATTAAAAATTTACCAATATCGGACGTATTGGCAAATCCGTCCGCAATTTTTCATCCGCAACGTCGGCGTTACGAAGAATATCACGTTAAAATCGTTGCGCATTAATTTATCGTTGATTTCGTTTTTACTTCGGAGAAACAAGAGTCCAAAGATCGCCATTAAATTGTCATAAAAGTATCGATTGAATTTTAACAGTGCCCATTGTGTTTTCGTATCATATGAACGTTATCTTGTACATATTCTCTCTCTCCCCGAGCTTGTTTACAATGTATCAATATAATAATAACGCTGCAACAATATTCTTTGAAATCTTTTTAGCGAGGGAACGAGCTACGTAGAAAAACTAATAAACTTGGATAAATCTATACCTCGCTGACAGTTTATCTCTCGCTAACAGTTTACAAAGCATTTCGCTTCTCTGCAATTTTTAATTCTATTTGCTTCTGACCGAAGAAAATATATTACAGTTTTGCTGCGCAAAGTAATTTGCACACACGTACACGCACAATAAAACAAATATTTTTATTATTAATAAATTATCGGTGTAAAACACGATTTTTTTTTCTTACGATGACACGACGTGCCGGAAAATATAACCGAAACATCCCCGACAGAATTTTTACACACACACACACA
>QVNW01001241.1:0-16266 GCA_014825475.1 Pseudomyrmex flavicornis | reverse complement strand
TATTACATCTATTGTCACTTATTTTGTATTCAGTTCAATCCACTGAAGATGGCTATGGAATAAAGCCGAAACGTTTGGACTTATCAATATTTCGTTTTTTTTACCTTTTAACTGCATAACATCCCGCAACTGGGATGTTCAAACTGCCCAATTTAATCATCATTTTAAATTTTTACTTCGAACCTGAGGACATGTCTCAATTATCTTTATTAGGTATATTTGCTTAACAATGTATGTGTCCGCGGTCGCAGGACTTAATTTCCATCTTGCTAACGTTCCGCTCTATGGATATTTTTCCGGTCACGTATTGACGGAGGATACTTTTCATCCGCCGCATCCCCGTCCGACACTTCCGCTCGTCGAGGAAGCTACCGGTCCATAATAATTACTCTCCACCCATTGTTCTACTCGTCGCGCAAGTATTTTCTCCGCACGCGTCTTGAAAATAACGGCCCTCGACCCCTCGAAGCGAGTCAAATGAACCGTCGTTCGCGAACGCGTCTCTCCTCTCTTCTTCCTGACAATTTATGTATGTCGCGCTAGACGCCGCAGCTATTTATCACCCGTAAGTAACAATCTTAGACTCTCGTGTGTGACAGATTGGCGTTGCCAAGAAACAGCGTGCGCATTTGAAATCACGCCCCATCCGCGAAATAAATTCTCAATTCGCGTATAATTGACATTGACGCGCGCCTTGATATAATTGCGCGTTGTGTTGCGAGAAGCTGATCTCTCTCTCGCAGAGCGAAAACGAGCGCATCGTCCGAACGATAAATGTCGCGCACGTATTTTTAAAACGCTACGATCTCGTCTGGGAATCTTAGCTCGCTACAGTTCTTGTTTTACAAATTATTTTTATTGCGTGTTGTATATTTTTCTCTCATTTAAAATTCAGCGAGAAGCAATTTTTAATTCATTTTAAAAATTTTCTCTCTGATTTTTGTTTTATGGGATCACATTTTATTTATTGAAAAGTGGCGAACGTATGTATTCACGCGCGAAAAACAAAGGAGATCTTGCGTAACATCAAATGCGTCACAAGCAATGATTTGTGTGGAGCATCGTGTAATATCCATCCCGCTCCGTGGTTGGCGAACGCGTGGGCGAGCGTTCGCGCGTGTCTCGCGTGTAAACCAGCCCCTCCAAGTCGCTGGTCTCTTCTCGGATCCTCCCGTATACACATTTTCCCCGTCTCTCGAGATCCTCGACCCTTCTTCTTTTTCTTTTTCTTCTTCTTCTTCTTCTTCTTCTTCTTTCTCGTATGCGCCGTTGATATTTTTCGCCGATGAAGAGGCCTCCGCTTCTGAGAGGAGCAGCCGGCAGCCCATCGGGCGCGCGATACGTGTTCGCGTGCGACTTTCCTTGCGAGGTTCCTTCGCCATTGTGAAAACCGGCTCGTTCGTATAGCCGCGGACAGTGCCACCCACCGCCTCGAGAGCTCCTCGCTTTATCCTCTTCCCTCTTTGTTCGTCACTCATTCGTCATTGCGAAAGGCAACCTCTCGTGTGTACGTGCATTACGATAAAAGCCGATTTCGTGCCGATGCCCACATCGCCGTAGACGCGCGCGACACCGGACACCCACATAATCGCCACGTGATCGACCGTCGCCGCCACTTACCGCGTCTTATGTTACAACGGCGGATTTGTGTGAACCACACTCGACCGACGAAGACGACGGTCGGTACATGCAACTTCCGAGAAACCGTGCATCTTACGGATACATCAACGACAGGTTTTTTTTACGTTGATTATTTTTAAATCAGGTGCAGAAATTATAAAAAACTTGTCTTAAAAAAATTATGATCTAATTAAAACGGTTGATGAACTTCTGGGTGAAATTAAACTCTTAATTAAGCATCATTTAATTAAAATTAAGACCGATAATTCCGCATAATGCGCCGGGTGAACCTGTGAAAACGACGCGGGGCGGCAATTTGTAATCCCCCTCTGAAGCAAGTAAGTGTGACGTGCGAGAAGTAGTGTTGGTGACGTTAATGTGCGTCGGACTGCCAAATTGTCTGCCGCGAGAAACGGCGCGACGAACTTTTCTAACGACAGTGAATTCTATATCGAGGTTGAGCGGTGTAATTATTATTACGTCGCCGGCCTGTCACGCGGAATAATTCGTTCGCGAGCAACTGTTGAGAGACTCGAGATCTCGAGAGAAAGAGAGAGAGAGAGAGAGAGAGAGAGAGAAAAAGAAAGAAGGCACCCGGCCGTCGATTTGCGACGCGCAAAAAAAGCGCATCCGATTAACGCGCACGTACGTATAACGTCATTAATGCAATCGCACTTAGCGCTCCGCGAAATCGGCTGTCAACTCCTCTTGTGACCGACTGCGAGTTTTCGTCCCTGTCGACACATTCGGTTCTCAATATATATATATAGAGAGAGTGTGTCTTCATCTCCTTTTAACGCATTGTACATCAGACGTTATTACTGTGTACACATTGACGATTAATTTTCTTTGTCAACGTTGAGAACTCTCTCGGCGCGTTAAATTCTTTCTGATGAGTTTTTCCGCTTTGTCAAGCAATCTGATTGCCTTTTATCGGCTGTAATTGGCATGCTATATTGTTTGATTTCTCCGTCATTGACAAGACGTGGCTTGAAGAAACTGTCGGGGCAAATTAGAGATAGAACAGCTGTGCTGCTTGTTTTACGATCTAACATACTTGCACGTAACCTGAGACTTTTTGCGCGAACTAATTTCCGCGATCGTATCAAAGATAAGGTTCTAATTTGTCAAGTCGCTTAATATCCGTTCTCGGTAACTCGTACTCGACCGATCAATTTTCCCGGATTATCACGTATTAAAGATATACACAAACACGTTTTACTTCCACCAGGGACTTTGCTTGTTTTGTATTCTTACAAGAGAAATCTTGTATTTTTTCAAATTTTTTTAACTGTAATTCTACCAGAAAAAGAATATTCCGCAATGTACGAACGTAATGCAAAATTTGTAACGCGACGTGTTTGTTCGAGATCTTCTAAAGTTAATCCGATTGAGAAGTCCCTTTTTATTGAACGCGAACGACGCAGTTTCTTTCTCGATAAGAATAGTTGCGAAGAAGTGCGTGTTGCAGGGCGAGATATTATTCGAAGAGACCGCGTCTCTCCCTTTAAATGTTTTGGGACCACTGTAGCGCTCGTGTATTATTGCACGATTCTTTTAAAAGGTTCGCCTTACAGAGACCACCGCGATGTCGTCCGGAATATCGTGTATACATAGGAAGGAAGTGTGTGTAAAAAAAAAACACGGAATTCCGTAGAGGAATCCTTTGTATTAGAGAGAGGAGCGAGTCTCGATTTAAGTTCTTTCTGTTTGTCGGACATTTGTCGAATTTTATTCGCGATTGGTGAATCCTACGATTATTCGAAGACCTCACAAGAGAAAGCAAATATTTTAAATTAAATCTATCTACTTTTAAAATACTTCAATCTATGACTCAAGATTTATTTTGTATTTTTTTCTCTTTATTCTATTGTAACTCTTTTCAATACGCAATGATTTTATATTTATATCAAATGTAAATTTGATACACAAGAAGAAACATGAAAAATCCTTTTCATGTTTCTTCGTGCTTATAAATATTGAAATTATCATAATGAATTCGATAGTGTTAGTCTTTCATTGTCACTGTCACACACACAAATGTGCGAGATATAAAGAGATCTCTGCGTATATATTCATTATCGTTGAATATTCTACGTGTTCCGAGAAATCTTCAATGGCATATAGATACTAGTGGATATCGTTTTTATTCGCTTTCGTTTAGCGAATTATCGAGTATCGATTTGGAACTTGTCGATGAATCCCGTTGATACTGTCTGTGTAAATAAACGTGGAAGAAGGTATTGAAAGGTCTTCCTTCCTTCACGCGCGCGCGTCACACTCGGGAATAGGTAGGTAGACACGCATATAACGTTCGCTCTAACCACGTGGGTCCGCCTATATTTCTCTCGTGTCCTCTTTTATGCCGCTATCTATTCATAGACGAGAAAGCAAGCCGTCACGATGACGGACGTCGAAAGACAAAGGGGATGCGGAAAGAGGAACGCCAGTGTCGTGTTGTTGCATTTTTCAAGATTCGCATCGTTCCTCTGTCTCTTATATAAAACGACACTTCAAACTTATCGAAAAGAATTGCGGAATTCGATTCTCCGAGACTTGTACACATTTGAATATTCTCTTTCGTAAATTTGAGATCGACTTTTCCATGAGAAATTGCAAAGAGAAAGAAGATCTTGTTTTTATAAAAACATTTAAATTTAATATGAATAAAGAAAGATTTACCTATACAGAAAGAATTATACATATAATATGTATGTTGACTTTTGAATGTGTTATTTATACTATCGATTATTATTATTTATACTATCGATTTGCACAAAATATCAAGTAGATATAAATTACATTCGAGTGTGCAATTTTTGTGTCAGATTCAAATCAATTTCTCAACAATCACGTTGTTTTTTTTTTTTTGTTTTTTTTTCATGTTTCTAAAGCCAATCCTATATTTGCTAAATCAGAATTAAAAAAAGAGAGAGACCGAAAGAGTCGCCCACTTATCTTGCCAAATTTTTTCGCACACACACTCTCAGATAGGTACATATAATATATACATATATTTTTATCGTGGCGCCAAGCGGCGACGCATGTCACGGAGGAAACCGGTGAAGATAAATCGATCATTTGCGACACTATCGCGATCGGTTTTGCAACGTCAGTATACGATCAGAGTAGTCTCGATCCTGGCGTAAAGGAGCAGCTGCCGGTTTATGCCATCGAGTCGTAGGCGCGAGGTCGTCGACCTTGCCTGTCTCTTTGCCGTTCGATGTCGCCCGATGGTGTGTGCTGCCGCGTCTGTTTCTCGTGGTCCACGATAGAAACACGGACAACTCCCGTGTGTTTATGTCTGTCGTATTGTACATCTGGAATACACGCGCGACCAACTGTATCTTCTCGTAACCTGTAGAGATCTCGCGCGGGGCAAAGTGAGAGAGCGCGTTTATTTGCACAAATGTGAGAGAGCTTGCTCGAAAACGGGAAATAGGTGCAAACAGCCGTGACGAATTATTTGGACGCAATCGGGATGGTACAACGTTGTGTCAACGCTAAGTTCACTAACGACACGCGAGTCTACGGATTAAAAACAATATACGCGCGTGGTCTCTCTTTGTGGAGATTATATATAATATACATTCACACAATAATCCTATATAATTCTTACAAGTGTGTTCTTACAAATGTTGTTATAAAAGAATATTATTATATTATTTTACGTAATCACACATTACATAGGTAATTATTATATAAATAATTATCATTTATATTCTTTCCGACATATACAATGTAGTAAACTGTGTGTGTGAAATTATCGTACAAAATATATTAAAGAAACACGTGTAATGTATGAAATTCGTTTTATCACGTAAGAGGAAGTATAAAAATAAATTCGAGAAATACCGAAATAAAAATATAAATTCATAAAAACAAATAAATAAATGTATTTCAATACAAAAGCTCGATCAAACGTAAGAAATATGAGTGAGATTAAAACAAAACACGGTAGCGAGTATGTTGTACACGCGCGCGGTTTTGAATTGAAACTTAAATATCGTAAATACGATAAACGACATCGCGTCACACGCGAATGTAAGAGGGAAAAAGCGACGATGTTCAGCTTCGTTTGCACACACTCTAAACTCCGGTCGGACAGTTTATACCGATCGTCTATTGTGCCTTGTGTGCGCGTGCAACCGGCTTTCGGATAGCGTTGTTGTCGCGCGTTGTGTGGTCCTCACCGGAGAACACCTAAGGCGAATCTTCCTCTCTCGGTCGGGAAGAAAAAAATTTTACGGTTTTCGCCGCGATCTCCTCGCAGAGAGAGTAACGCGTGCTTCGTGTCGCTCCAGCTAAGAAAATAAGCCGCGCACAAGCGTGCGCATTTTCTCTCATACGCGCCGTACATACATACGCATAAATAAGATTACCGAATAGACAGACGGGTGCAGTCGAGCGGGACGCGCGAATCCGAATACAAAGTAGTAATAGATCTCGAGGTGAGGGAGAGGAGAGATCGACGTCGTGGGACGCCGGCGAGAGTACAAAAGACTAATGTCGTAGTCACGAATGTCCGCGTTACGGACCATCGTCCGGCGACAAGTAAAGTAACGTAGCGCGCGCGTGTATTCTCTTTTAAGATACAGGCGAGTGGGAAACGCGGATGGAGATAGATACTTACGGTGTATAGGTAATATACTCTGCGGCTACTCTCGCGCGCATATCGCACGAGAGATCCGCGCGCGCGATAAAGCCGGATGCAGGCGAAATAACGGACGTGGCCGGCGATGTCGTAAGATTACGGCGAATATACATCAGGGAAGACGAAGAGGGGATTCGTAACATCGACGTGATACACGATGAGATGCACCGTAAACAAACGATAAAGAAATGATTGTACATAGGATGCAATAGCGGTGATAGCGAAAACGCGATTAGATTGCGGGAACAGAGAATGCACAGTGATTGCATCCGATCTAATTGATGCGCTTCTCGAGTTTGCGTGCAATCAAAGTTTTCCGGGAAAACACGATGTAACGTTTTGCGCGTTGCGCGTTTACGAACAGACAAGTCTAAGAGATTTGAAGCCATTCGACGTCAAAACCTCTCGTTGAATTATTCAATAGCAACATTCAGTCGCGAGAAAGCGTTTAAATTCAAAGTAAAAATAATACGATTTTTTTCTCTGCTCTAAGTATTTCCAATAAATATAAAATAAACGTTTTTCATTATCTCTGCGGAAAATTATACGGCGGTGAAGTACAATCCCGTTGTTCCGTTATTATAACTGGTATTATTAAAAAAAATAAATAAAATGAAGTATCTAATTTTCTGTAACTGTTCGGGCACGCAATCGAGCGACTATATATAATGATGTCAAGAAGATGTTAATGCGTAAGGTCAATCCGTCGAGAATCGGAGGCCTCGATGTGACATTTATGAATATCGATGCGTGTGACGTACGGCGGGATTTCGTCACAGAGTGCATTCCCTCCTCTCTGCGCATCTCTCACAAGCGGATCTCACGACGGTACCAGGACGAATTAATCATCTACGAGAGACCGCGCGGCTTATGGTATATACGCGCACATCTGCATTCCTCGGGAGCCTCGCGTGCATTAAGGTCGTTCCGATCGCTGCCGGGGTGTGAATGCGCACATATAACGTATATACATATAAAACTCGCCTTCTCTCTCTTTCTTTCTCCGCTTTTTTTCATCGCCGCCAGGTCTGGAACGAATTGAAACGCGATAATCGCGCGGTCAGGTCGTTGTAACAGTGTAAAAGGAGAGATCGGCCGAATTATCGGATAATCCGGGACCGTTTTTACGCCGGTCATTCATCGCGGTGGAATCGGACGGATAGAAAATCGTCTTGAAAAAAAAAAAATTCAGACGGTGCTTACACGTATTGCGCACACGTAATATTTTTCTCTTTAACGAAATACACTCTTTTTGCGAACTGACAGTTGTAGTTCATTTTTTTATAGATTTTGATTACTGCGTGCGCGCTCAGATTTTGCCACGCGTTTTTTTTTCACACAAAGGCATAGAAAAAACCTGAAAGCCTTCGTACACAATACATCGCATGCGCATTTAATCGCGAGATCAATCACCGATTTCTTACGACTCAGGCAGCGCGAGTACAACAAAGAAGCGGACGATAATTGATGGAGCGAAAAGTGTCGTGGTCGATTTGCGAGCGCGTTCCGAGTCGTGTAATTAATTACCGGTCATCGAGATGGATAACAGAAAAGGATAACAGAGAAAAAGATAATGGAGAAGAGAAGCGAGGCGAGTTCTTCGGTTATCTCATTCGGCGTCTGTTGGTTGCGAATTTTTGACCGATCCCAAGGCGATCCGGTAATCGTTCGACGTAATGACACGTCGTAAGAAGCTGACTACGGCGATCGGCGCACATGACTCCAACTCCCGGTCTTTAAATAGTCACGCGATAATTGAATGTGTGTCGGGCTGTTCGCGCGCGTTCCGTTACAAGTATAATACGTCACACTTTTGTGTCAATTAACCTAAGAAGATTCTTTTCTCTCGGATGAGACTGTCTGAAAGAGACAATTTTTAACCGCGATAGATGGACCACTGGAGGAGAAAGAAAAACATTGTTTCTAGAACAGCTTTTTGCTGTTAAAACGGAACTAGCCGGCAATAATTTTATATGAAAGTAGAGAAAAGATGTCATTTGATGTCGAGAATTTGTCGTCAAATATGGAACCGCGTTGCCGATTAGAATTTTCTACATTTTTGCGGTTTCATGTAATATAGTTCTCTGGTTAGCTTTCCGGTTAACTCGGTTCGTGCAGTTAACTCGGACTTTTTATTAACTCATTGAAAAAGAAACGGCCCGTTGAGGTCTCAGCATGCGGCAAACTCGATCCTCTCTAAACGATCCGCGAACTTAATCTTCGCGCGCGCGCAGTGCATTTCCCATTAACGGAAAAACAGGATGGTGAAAATTATCTCGAAACTCTTTTCGAGAGTGAAACTAAATAAGCCGTCGGTCGGTTTAATTGACGGACATTACGTGACGCTGCTGTACAGTACGATCTCAGAATTGCGCTGAGTCGTCGCGAGGCAATCGTTGTCAAGCGGAATATCGACGTCGTGAATTGCACGAAACGATCGATCGATCTTAATCGCGCTATCGATAAATCGTGCGGTTTATCTATGTGCAATTAATCGCAACGCGTATAGAATACACCGTATGTGTCTTGCCTGCACGATGGAAAATGTTCAAGGCCGTTCGCGCGTGCGCTCACGTTGTCGGTCGAATGCGGTATAACGGCGCGAGCATGCAAATGTCAAGGAAATTGACGAAGACGAGGCGTTTGGCACACACATACATGTACACCCACGAACTTTCTCTCTTTCGCCTCGCTTGAATTGACAGTCGATTCTCTCCTCTCTCTCTCTCTCTCTCTCTCTCTCTCTCTCTCTCTTCCGTCTCGTTGTCCGTTTCGCTCTTTTTTTCGATATCCCGCCATTAGTCAGGCTTTTTCATCGACCCTTCGGTTCAAGTGCATGTTACCCGAGATACCGTCGCGCTTCGCGTCCCAATTAGAAGCCCTCGATAATCGGTTCCGCTATACCTCACGACCCCACCTATATACATAGTTGATACTCTCACACACGAAGAGACGCGTAAAAATATAAAATTTTGCCATCTTTTTTTACAGAATCTGAGATCGCGCACCACGACCAAGATGAAGCGATGGGTTGTGTACACGGTGACGCTGCACATCGTCGCTGCCATTGCTCGGGCTACCGAGGATTTTCGGCACATCTCGTACGAAGGTAAGAACCTACGAAAGCAATAATCTTTTCGAAAGAGAAATATTTTCTGAAGATGTGACATTCTCCAAGAGACAAACGTTTGCCGAAGGAAAATCCGATTTATTACTCTGTATTCGTTATCTACAAATTACATTACAAATCGTCTGTAATTACATTTCTGGACTTTCTCACGAAGACGCGAACCGGTTGATTAAACTCTCTCGCGTATAAATACATATAGGAAAATCCGATAATTGATCAACCCGACCGCGATTGATGGCGAGAACTTATCGCGATCTCGCGATTATGTGCAATAATTCACAAAAATCGCTCGATTGAATCTCGGAACGGCGATAACGTCGGTAATCTCGCGAGTCCCGTTAATTGCTTTATCGCGCTTTACTTGAGGGAGTAGCCGGTGAGCCGATTACGCGTACTTCCGATAATTCTTATCGATATAAAAGACCGTCCGCGCGATTCCGTTCGAATGTGTCTCTTTATAGCTGCGCAAACCCTCGCAAACAGGACCGGCAAGTTTTCTACATACTCCGCGCGATTATCTCGCGCAAAACGGGAGTTCACTCCCACGGAACGGCGCGACAGAAATACACTTCATTCATCACCGGTGCAGTATTATTGCGCCAGGTGCGTTATCGGCGCCGTTAAAAACGGCGCGCGCCATTCCCGGTCGGCGACGGACCTTATGCGAAAGTCGTTCGTGCGATCTCCCACGTAGCTCGAATCGACGACAGACTTTGCGCGAAAGATACCGATCTCTCTCCGGTTGACGATATTACTCGGAATAGTGTGTGTATCGATTTATTATCGCTTTGATAATATAAACGCTCTTTGATAAGTTTGATAAATGTATCGCTTCTTCTGCGTTTCGTTTAGTTTTTCTTAATAATACAGTAGATTGTTAATCACCGTTTGTTGTAAGTACAAAACTTTTTTTCTAAATTATACAGTAGATTATTAATCACCGTTTGTGTTTGTTTGTGAATACAAAACTTTTCTCATTAAATGATTTGCGATTGGATTCCACGTTTAAGCGAAGTTCGTCGGGAGTTGTGCGCGTTTGAAGTTTTTTCCGCGCGCACAATTTTTCCACAGTCTAATTCAGCGAGTAAAGGGGAACAATTTCCGGCGATAAATAACTTCAAGTAATTACCCTGTCCATTTAAGCTCTGAGATATTGAATTCACTAAGAAATTATTGTACATTATAACGGGAAAGTGTGAAAGATGGGTGTTCTCTGTATTATCGATAATGACAGATCGACAGAACCGAGAAGCGATCGCGAAATCTTCAGGTAAAATCGCGCTTAATCATCAAGAAGTAGGTGAATATATTCTCTCCGCGAGAGAGAGAGAGGAAGGGAGAAAGAGAGAGAGAGAGAGAAAGATATATCGCCCTCTGGTCGCCACGATTTCTGTCCCGGAAGACGAGCATAAATCCGCCGAGTCCGGCGCTCTCGAGACCGGAGACGTTTATGCAAATTTAATTTCGCCCATAACCGCTTCTCTACGACGTCGACGTGTGTCGGAGATAGGCATGGCTAATCGATAAAGAAAGCACATATCTACGGCGTGTGTGTCGCACGAATTATACGCGCATATATATATATATGCATCTCAACCGCGTGGTGTTCGATCGAAACCGGCGAGTCCGGCCCGTTAACAACCGCACAAAAATGTCGGACATTCAGGGCACTTATCACAAGCAATGACCCACAATGCGCAGTTACACGTAGGCGAGAGAGCTCGACGCGCGGAGCTCGATTATCGCGCGCGGAGAGAAAACGCAGATCGTGTCGGAGATGTGGGACGGACGTCTATATGGAGACCAGACGCCACGCCCGTCAAACGGAAAACGACATGGAAAATCTCTCGTGACCCAAGCATCCAGATTGAAATTCTTAATGAGCTCAATGGATCGTTACTCTGTGGCGTGCGCGCGGTAGCTCCTCTTCTTTCCTTCCTGTGATTCTTCAACGTTTCCTTTTTCCTGCCTTAATAAAACATGCGCGGAAACGAAGGACGATGATCGCGGCCGCGCACAACCCGTAATTTTATTTGCACGTAAAGTACAGTGTCCCGCGAGTCGATTTATCAGTTTTAAGCGCTCGCGGTCTCTCTCTCTCTCCTCCTCGAATCGTGCGGTCTGTATTAAGCCGGATCACGATTTCGTTACCGGATTCCCGCGTCTTTCGTGGTCGCTGTCACGTTTCGTGCCGCGCGTGAATCGAACGCGGAATGCGGAAAATGACTCTTCACGATTAAAACTCGGAGCGCAGTATTTTTCTCGGCCGTGACTTTTTTTTATCCCAGCAACAGAATAATAGTTGTAGCAGCTGGATAATAATCATCTGTCGTGAATAAATATAGACTCTGTAAATTATATTAAATTGGACAAAAGAGAGATGTCATATCGGCATTTTTTTACTACTGATAAAAACAAAACAAAAAAAAAACAAAAAAAAACAAGAGATGATCTGTAAAAAAAGATAGTAGCACAAAATCAACATTATTGAGTTCTTTCTTTTTCCGAAAAAAAAAGGAAATAAGATTATTTATCGTCATGTTTAATTCCCGACGCGTAAACGCATGTGGCATTGGCGATAGCTCCGGCATGTCATTACGATAATTCGTGATTCGCGGCAAATTATTCCACTTGTTAGAGGAAGGCAACAGTCAACCGACAAAGCAAGAAACGCAGCACTCGCTGATAAGAGACATTACATATATACGTACATAACATAACCGAGATATTTCTCTTTCCGTGAATTCGCGATTGCTCTCTATGCACTTCAGAGAAAAAACATCCCGGGATACAATCAAATCTCACGCGGCGATAGCACAACGCAAATGTGCCGTTAGTTAGATAATTTTTTTTTGTTATCTGCAAAAGTGCGCGTAGCACTTGTTACACATTAATATCGTTACATTAATGAAAGAGATTAGAAAGTCTGTAACGGACAATTATTTATTTGGGTTTCATGTTGAACGCTCAGCTATGCGCGTTCTTCGCGATGCGACAAAAGGCGGGAAACCGTTTCCGAGAGAAAATGTCCCGGGAACACAATTGTTCAGTTATTAAATACGTAATGAGAGAAACGTTTATATAGACAATATTAACTCATTATTTACCACACCGCGCGACGAAGAAACGCACGAGCGCAATCAATTCGACGTTGTGAAATTCAATTGACTGACTCATGCACTCTTCAAAACAAACGCCTCGATTGTCAAGAGAGTTTTAAAAGTCTCTCCTGTGGAGTCTGTACGATAAATTCTCCCACTCGCGCTGCGATCAGCGCGCGAATAATAGCGACACGGGATCTGTGTGTTTCTCTCTTTCTCGCTCTCTCTCTCTCTCTCTCTTTCTTTTTTGCAAACACGACGATGGATTTTTCGTCACCGTGTGGGAATATAATTGCCTACACTGTACTGTGTAGAAAGGTACGAACGGTTATTTATAACGGTATCGAGTTGCTAATATGCGGCGAACATCAACGGCCGGACCTCGATAATAAGATCTTGGAGTTTGCATCTTACGCAAGAATACTTAAATGAAAAGGAAAAAAATTAAAAGGTAGGAAAAAAGGTGTTAGAGGTGTTTCGTCTACCGAGAGATCGCGCGAGTGTATGTTGGGGTCAGAAGAAACTGACACCGAGTGTATATATACAAGTACATATATACATATATATGTGTGTAGAAATGTGTATACGCATAATAAACCTTTATACGATGTGTATTTCTATAACGGTATTGTTTGCCACACACTAGTGCAAAATCATTGCGGCTAAATGTCTGAATATGACGCGGGTCTCTTTCGCGCGGAGGACGTCGGACTTGTGTGTGTGCGTTACATGTCGAATCTAATTAAATTCCGAATGCAAGGGTGCAGCCACAGACCTCGCTCGCGCACAGGACGGATCTCGTTAAGTGGCTCTATTGCACTTTGTCGAAAATGACAAAGCGATTCTTCTCTAATTATCCCGGTATATATAAGGCTCGTCGAGGAGTACATTGTACGCCGCGGATGGGTTCGCTTTCGTTCCGCTCCTTTCGAAGGCCGACGCGGTCGATTGTTCGCGGCTCGTTCGTTCGTTCGTTCGTTCGTTCGTTCGTTCGATCGAAGTCAATATTTCGCGGGGAAAAACGGTTCTCAGCCGAGCGTGAAGAAATCCCCCTTCTCCCTTCCCGCGTGTTATTTATCGGGCGCAAACGTCTCGATTACGGAAAGCGATCCGTTTTAAGTATCGCCGCGATTGCGCAATCGTCGCGCGACGTTTCGTAACTGCGCGTCTGTCCGCGCGAAAGCGTAAGGTGAATTGTCGATTTTATGCGAGAGATCGAGGGCGCTTTTATGACGCTACGGTATCGTAATCCGCGATATCGGCTTTACGTTATCCTGAGATAATATGCGAAATTTAGCAATATATCTCGTTCGAATAATAAAATTCGAGCCGGAAGATAAAAAAGAAAAAGAGAGAGAGAGAGAGAGAGAGAAAGAGAGAGACAGAGTATTAAGTGAGTCTATAAAAGAGGACGGAGGTATGTCTTAATCGCGCAAACTTGTTCTCAAAGATGTAGAGAGGGAGAATATAAAATGACGATTATATATTGATCGTAGAAAGACAATAAAAACGCAAAGAGAAAAGATATTAGTTCAATTCGAGGACAATCCGATCGAGCGCTAAACGTCCGAATAAATGTGAATTCAGACTTTAATGAGAACACGGGTATCACACGCGCTTTATTCGCCAAGTCAATCGGTCGAAATTAAGCAATCTCTAAACGTAATTTTCATAAAACTTGCGCACAGGTGGAATTAAAGTTCGCGATGTAGATTTTTATGGATCAGTAAAACGACGCGTGCCCTCCATAATTTTCGCGTGGATCTTGGAGAGAGATCTGTTTCCCAAGCAGAATTTCTATCAGAACACGCCGAGATTTTCCCGTCACTCCCACTAAGGACGTCCTTTTCCTTTTACGTTTCGCCGTCGCGCCACGTTGCCTCGGGGCTTTTTATGGCGCACATAAAGTTATACGTACTGTTCCCTGTGTCGCGTGGCTCGGCGCGCGAGCTGGCGCCACCAATAATTACGGTTTTGCCGTTTTACAGTTGCGCTTTGTGCGGAACCGGTGTCCGCGCCGATTTACGTCGCCCCGATCTTTGCAGCGCGATACCAAGAGAATCTGTAATTATATTGTATAGCTAAAAGTAAAAATAGAAGAGAGAGAGGTGCGATTTGACGCCGGATGTCATTGCGATTGAACCGCAAAAAATGTTGCAATTCTCTGACAACGCGATTTTCTCGATCACTTTTCTCTTTCTCTCTCTCTCTCTCTTCTCTCTAATTGCACAATAATCAGAAGCAACGATCGAGGCTACCGCCTATACAACGCGAGATGAAATTCTCGCTTTCTTATCGTTTGTTTCTTCTCGTTTTGTGGCGACTCGAAAGCGCAGAAATATTGATCGAGGCATGAATAAACAATCGCGTTTTATGCACCGCCTCGCACAACCGAAAGCCACAATCTGAAAATAGGAAATATATTTCTACTTTTTTTTTGTTTAAAAAAACATTGATATCGAAAACGGAATCTCATATCGATGGTAGGAGGAGGAGATATTTTCTCTCTCCGCATTGTCTTGTTTTCTGATTTTCGATCTCGCGCGATTTTTCGTTTGTTTTTAACATTCTATTCTCGTTTTATTGTAAATGTGCAGAACTGTTTTGTTTTATCTCGACAATAAAAATGCAAATTTTAAAGACGCGATCGAAACAAAGTAATTCGAACAAAAAACGAACGCACGTTTGCACGCCACTTCGAAACCACAACCTACGTGCGCACGACAAACTTTTGCCGTGGCAAAAACACACACAGCACATGAAATATCGAGATATCGTGGGCGGGCAGAAGAATGGAGGAAAAAGAAGGGTGATGTTCGCGGAGAAAAGGACAAAACGATTCGCGAAACGTCAAAACATCACGTAGACGGCGCGTAGAACTTGGCGCTCGTTTCTGTCTCCGTCACATGCGAGAGGCACGTTTGAGCTATTTTAACACTTTTTGTT
Source organism: Pseudomyrmex flavicornis (assembly GCA_014825475.1). Taxonomy (NCBI): domain Eukaryota; kingdom Metazoa; phylum Arthropoda; class Insecta; order Hymenoptera; family Formicidae; genus Pseudomyrmex; species Pseudomyrmex flavicornis. Next base: position 815 of record QVNW01001241.1, on the reverse strand, counting down.
TTCAATGTGTAAATCACACCTTTATATAAGTTCAATCACGCGTGCATCGTTCGCTCTCATGTACACTCACTCTTTTCGAAACTCCGCACAATCGTATGCATGCAAAAAAAGACAAGCGCGGGTTATCTCTTAATCTACACAATTCACGTCCTTTCTTTCTCAACTATACGTATGTATATATCTGTGTGATAGTTATTTCCTCGAGATGATTTCGTACTCGGGAAATGAAAGTTAAGAAAGTTTAGCCAAACGATTGCTACTGCGTGTTTTACTCCTGTTCTATTCCTGGGCCGAGGAAAGGGAGTGGCCGACACACCACCAACGGCACGCTGCGACGAACAAGTGCCGTAAATCTCTCACGTAGCGCAGTACATCACGCATTTATTCCGGTGGAAGCGAGGGAAGATTTTTCACGTGGCAGAAAAAGAGACTGTTGTATACTTGCTTACTGGTAACCACGCGAAGCTTATTACGCGGTGCACCGCGCGGCGATCGTCGACGTTCTCGAATCCTCCGAGTCGGATAAATGGCGATCGAGTTCCTCGAACTCATCCGCAACACAAAGTACATTCTATACGTACGGGAAAGCAACGTATTTATCGAGCTCGATTTTTTGTCTGTCACGATCAATTGCCTCGCACGTATTACATTTTTGCATAGACGCTTATCTCTCCTTCATCCTCTTCCTCAATCGCGTCTCGTGTGCGCATCGCAACTTTGTGAAAGCTCGGTTAAAGCCGGCGGGATTTAATAGCTGCTTTTGATGTATAACGCGGAACTCTCTCTCTCTCTCTCTCTCTCTCCTTTTCTCTCTC